>CM052096.1:11684271-11695250 GCA_028453745.1 Agapostemon virescens | reverse complement strand
AGCTATTCCATCGGAATATTATCAAACTTTGGACGCGCTTCAAAAAATTAATTTGTATTTCGCAGCGTTCCTACCGTGTCGGTAGAATTGCAGCAAGTTCCCGACGTCCGCGGTTTTACTGAAATTCCGGGCATAGCGTGCGCCATGTTAGTTTCAAGATGTGTGCACACATGCAACGAGGATCATCCGGTAAAGGCTCGTTCGAACGAACCAGTGCCTATCCAGTGCCATAATCGTTTCCAGGTTTTTGTCGTCCGTGCGACGATAATGTTTATGAAACTGGAGAGGCGTCGATCGAACGGTCCAGCAAACGATAGTATAGTGGGCGGCGATAATTGAATTCCGTTCGACAGGGCCGGCTAGCCGGGTCGTTCGCCAGAACGCGAGTTACTCGTTCGCGATTCTTGTACGCTGGTCACACCGAGCGAGTATGACTCTGAGCTGGGAACGATGATCGTTCGATTCACCGGCTGTTAGGATGAAAAATATTTGCCCGCGTATTTCGAGCACGGTTACCATTGCGGCCTCGGGAATCCATGTTCCCGTGTAACGGTATTAATCAAGGGATTCGCGTAATTTTAATTAAAAAGCCGAGCGGACAGGTCACGCGAATGGCTGCGAAACAAATTTAATTAATTTTTCACCGGTTCTCGCGTCGACGACAATCCCCGGGACTCGTTATTTATCTAGGCCGAAAGGCGTATTCGCGATGCATCGTGGTGCTCCGAGCGATCGCTACGCGATCGAAAACGGATTTCTGCATTAACGAATGCAATCGCGTCCGCAACGCGATCCGAACGAATGGTGAATTAGCGGGGAAGCTCGGCAGCCGCGAAATTGTTCGCGGTGTCGCGAATCGGTCCCGCATTAACGCCGCATCATCGATATCCCCCCACGAGCGGATCTTTATTACGTCATCGATTCAATAAGCTCCACGGATAAAATTACTATCCAGCGGATTCCTGGCTTCGCGGTATGGCTTTACATGCGCGCTGATCAAATACGCCCGTTGAAAAAGTTGGATGACACTTCTAAGGCTCCGTAATACTTGTCCCCAACTGTCAAGTCGATGTTTAAATGTGCATTCTGCGATACCGTATAGCGACTATCTGTTGCATTTCCTTCGAATACTTGCTATAGTACTGTGGACATATTATTAACCCTTTGCACTCGAATGGCGCCACCGAGGCGCCAGTAAAAATAGCCATATCACTGTCTAAAACAATTTTTACATCGTTAACCCTTTTTTCTACAACAACGAGGCTGACTCGTGATTAAGAGTTCGAACTGAATCTTCTAAACATGTATTAGACAATAATAGCATATATAGGGTGTCCCAGGGTTTAAGAATCAAACTTTGTCGGTATATTCTACGGCACTAAATAAGAAAAGAAGTGTGGTGTACACATAGGTCACACAGAGGTTTATTAACACTTTAACTGGCCAACTAACAACTTGAATAATTCCACAAAATCAAATTAATTTATATAATGAAGCAATGATTGAAAATCTAAAACATATGACACATAGTTATCCTTCAACCTTTTTGTATTCTTCAGATATCAACTAAATTGAATGCAACGAATCTGTTAACGTACAAATTTATTTTTAAACATGGACAAATAATGCTATCACCCATATATGGGTGTCGTGGCAGTCAAAGTGTTAAAAAGTTATAACAAAATTACGGAATTTAAGTAATTTAGGAGTAGTTCTCTTGGTCATTACTCGACTTTTATGTGTGAGAAACTTTGAAAGACAAAGTGTATCAAACACGAATAAATTCACGTAATGAGTTAATACAAAAGATTAATAATGCATTCAATTCGATCTTTGGTCCCTGCCAATCATGTATGGTCAAGAACGGTAGACATTTTGAAATTGAGTATAAATTAACTCTGGAAATGGATATATCAAGTAGTAAATACATTGATCTATTCGAGCCAATGCTCGCAGTAACAACAAATAGGACACTATTCCTATTTAATTTGAAATTCGCAATTTTGTTATAACTTTTTAAAAAAGCTTTCTGAAAGGCAAATATATCGGTCAAAAATTTTAGTTTAAGTCTGGCTACAAGTAACTGGGCGCATAGGAAGCGTGTATTTCAAATCTCGGGTCCATTGGATGCGAATTGCGGCCGTGGCGCGACTTTAATATTTTGGGGCCTTGAAAATCGCGAAAATGGGCACAATGAGGTTGATAGAAGGAAGCTTCATGGAGTCCCATGAATTGCTAGCCTCGATATTGAGTACTATATTTAAAGAGGAAGGTTTGGGGAAGATTTTACCGTTTGAACCATGTCGATAGACCTGATAGTTTGGTCCGGGCACGACTTCAAAGATTGCCAAATATTGCCACATATTGAATTGCCCTGTCGAAAATGTGGAAAAATTGGGAAAAAATTTTCAGGTCACCGATTCTTTTCTAATTTCGCCTACACGTTTCTAGTCGCGCAGACAGAGTCTATGGCAATTTCCAGGTCGATCGGAATGAAAATTCGCAATTTTGTTATAACTTTTTAATGAAGCTGTATGTGATCTATGTTTACATAACATTTCCTTCTTATTTAGTGCCATAGACTTAAACCCGTCAATCCTAGGACACCCTGTATATAGTCCTATTTAATAATATACGGATAATCTAGTAATAGAGCGGTTGCAAAGTTTATCTCTTAATAACTTATTAAATATGGTAATGATCGTTTAACAAACTAAGATATTTTTGGTAATTACATAGAAGAACAGCTTCTTTACGGATTTCTCTGATATTCAAATATACTATCAAGGTCATTATTCCAAACAACTTTTTCCTGTACATGTTATTGTTTGGTCTTACTTTTTTAAATATTCGCAAAAATCGTCCGACTTTTTTCAATGGCCGAATTTGTCCTTCATGGTCGCAGAAGGACTCCATCTCCCCCCTCCTACGAAATCTAACGCAAACCTAACCTGAACCTGTTCAAACATTTCGGAAACTAAATTGAGCCACGATAACAGAATGTCAGAGCGGCTGTCTACATGAAGCCTCGTAATATAAAATTATTTTATGATGAATAACATCTGGGGAAATAATAGAAGATAGGGGTTGTCACGGATCTGTTGCACCGCCACACAATCGAAAGTAGTCGAAATCTGCCTATTGCTTACAGTGGACAGCAAATTCGATAAAGCCAATCCAGATTGTATCGTACTGCAAATAATAAATTATTTATAAATAAATAGCTGCATAAACAAGATGCTGCGTCGCACATGGATCGCATAACAACATAAAGAAAAGATTTCTCAAAATCACTTCTCGAATAACATAGTTGAAGTTCATCAAAATCGATTTTCATCAATCATCAAAAATCACTGGTCCCTAGTTTTTTCTTTCGCAATTATTGAAATCATAAAAATGTTTTCATCAGAAATTTTCGCATGTACTTCTTTAACACTTTGACTGCCATGTCACCTATATATGAGTGACAGAATTATTTGGCCAAGTTTAAAAATAAATTTGTACATTAATATATTCGTTGCATTAAATTTAGTTGAGATCTGGAGAATAGAAGAAGGTTGAAGGATAACATTGTGTCATACATTTTAAGTTTTCAATTGTTGCTTCGTTAAATAAATTACTTTGATTTTGTGGAATTTTTGAGGTCGTTAGTTGGCCAGTTAAAGTGTTAATGACGAATACGTTACAATAAGAATTGTATGAAGTTTTAATAAATGCAGTCTCGTTGTTATTACAAAGAAATGTATGCCGTTGGATTTATTGTTCGATAGTTCTAGTGTTAAATTTGAATACGATTTCCAAGATGGAGGACACAGAGAGAAGCGACGTCCCATCGTAACCATGAAGGTCAAATTTGGACATTGAGAAAACACAGAATTTGCTGTGGTCATCGTAACAATTTTTTGCAAATGTTTAAAAAACTAAGGTCGAGAGGCAGCAAAATGTATACAGAAAAAAGTTATTCAGAACGACGGCCTTGACAATCTATTTCAAGATCAGTCGAATCGGCGAGGGAACATTCTTTTTCTAGACTTTTACCGTCTCCTTAAATTACATAACCGTCCGAAGCAGTGTCTCTGCCATCTACCCAATGGACAATCCATTGTCATCTAACAACAAAGAGATCTTCATCATCTTCATCGTTCACCGCGAATTCGTATTTCACGCACGGAGCCGGGCGCGCGAGTTAATTCGAGGACCGATTTTGCCGGTAGACTAATAGCGGATTAGTACGGGAAGAATACCGCAATATGTTCCTCGTTCGATATCGACCTACGTTTCCTCATTATGGGTTCGCATCGGAGTGTCTTCGGAATTACATTGCGCTCGATAATTCGATAATTCGATCGTGGGAAGCGGCGTCGCGATAACGCGTCACTGGCGCGTCAAGTACGTGCAGCACTTCGCTGCTAAGGGATTAATGATACCATTATTCAAATGGCATCGTGGCTAGGCGGTATTGAAAGGGGCCTGGCCCCGTTTACGGTTGCGCCGCCATTACACCGCGCATGCACCTGCGTGCAAAAACATCTCCGAGCCAAAGTAAATAGACAAAGACGGAGGAATCGAAGCGGGCCGGGGCGCAGTGGTTGAGGCGGGAGCTTTTTTTCCGCCAGTCGGTCTTTTATCTCGCGGCGTTTTTATCAGCAATGCACGCAGGCTTCCGCAGCCGCCCTCAAAGATACGGTTTTCCCTCTCCAGCGAATATCCAGCGAGGCCGCTCGCTCCAGCGAAACCGAAGCTGCCGCCTCTGCTGCCGTTGCTGCTGCTACCATCGTTGCTGCAGCAACCCGAACTCGGTCAAGCTGCCATTTCGTCGAGTCACTTCTGGCTGGTTTAAAAGCGTTTCGGCTGGCCTGTCATCGCCTCGAGACGAATGCCAAAACATCGGCCAAAAAGCGCGAAACGGTCTCTGTTGCTTACAAACGTACGGCCTTGTCGCGTTTCTCATCACCGAGCCGTTTGACGAAGATTTTTCGGACACGCTGCGAGGCAAACACGCCGCCGTGTCCCTTTAGCAACGCAAGCCGTGCCGAGTCGAGAAGACAAAGCTCTTTCGCGCGGTAATTACGCGTTCGACCTAATGCGTTTTAACGCGTTATTTCGGCCGGCGAGCTCGACCGGGCGTTTCCGTTCTTAAATTATGTCTCGTTTCGTCGCCAGACCCTTTAGATCTCTCTTAATGACGCGACTATATTTCTCCGGCGGATACGATTTAAATAAGCCAGAACGAATAAGAATAGTCGGACAGAACGACTTGGGAATCGTCGTGTAGGTTGCGCTAATCAGTTCACTTAGCCAGATAAATATTTTCTCTCGTTAAACAGATAATAAAATGCTCGGGACAGGACGAGCCTTCCAGTTGTAAAAGCGCTATCGATGGTTCTACTTTCCCGTGATAAGTACTGCTGCGATGTAGTGTGCGCGACGAACGACGGAGTCTACAGATAACTCGTTGAAATACATTACAAAAGTGGAGCGTATGCTTGGAATGCGCGCGAATAGGAGGTTCTCAACGGGCTCGTATAACGCATGAAAAATATCGCGTTGAACTGGTTGACAAGCCGGATAAGGAACTCTCCGACGAAAGACTCCCGATAAGCATTTAATTGATCCAGAAATTATAATGTACGCTGAGATAGTTGAGCTCGCGTATTAATATCGTGCAGCGTCGACATATTTTACGCTGCCAGAAAAATCTGTCTGTATGCAACCGGTTTTCAAGCGCGGCGTGTATCTCTCGGATGGTAGGGAGCGTATCAAGATTTTTGCACGGCCAACTCGGCCCGAAGAGAACAAAGCAGCACGGACAGGTTATCATCCACTCGAATCAATATTCAAAACTGGAAGATGAGGATCTTACCTCCGCAGGCGGCTTGCCAGCAACGCTGACGCACTCGATTACCAGCTCCCGGTCCTCCGTCGTGATAAGAGAGTCGCCTTGAAGGATCTTCGGCTTCTGCGGCGGAACCAGGACGCTCAACTTAGCGAATCTCGAGCGGAGAGCCGGTTGGCCGTCGTTCGTTGGCGAGGCTTGACACTGGTACGTGCCATCGTCCTCCAGCTCCACCGGGTATATGTGCAACGAGAAGTCACCTGAAAAATAGAGAAAGAAGAATTGTTTAGATTATACCGTCGCGTATTCCTGATAACGTGGGAAATATGCCCTTTTGTAGGATAAGATGAATGCACCGGTGATCGAACGATTAAGGAAAGAAGTATCATTAAGTTATTCATTAAACTGGTACGAGTGCCATTTATACAGGGTGTCCCACGCAACTGGAACAGGCTGTACCTCCTAAATGGTTGAGAATAGAAGAAAATGTTATAAGTAGAACTTAAATGGTATCAGGCGGTGCATAATATGCACTTTTGTGCATCGGTGCATCAGAAAAATGCAACTGCATATTTTTTTTAAATAGAAACCTATATTTTTGACTGCACCAATCGATGCAGTTTCTTGTGCTCTACATAAAAGTACTAACATACTTATGCCCCAAACTTATTCGTTTGGACTTCAATGGAGGACCGTTTGAACACTTGTTGTAACGTAGGTACTCCGGAACACTTGCCGAGAAACCGAAATAATTCAGAGAACTTTTAGCTTCGATAACTTCTTAACGAATATCCAGAGACACGTTTTCAAAGACTGTAGCATTGACTTTTCCATGTACAAATTAACAAACATATTAATATTTAAATTATATCAAACACTTTCGTCTAACACAAAAATATATCTCAATCTCGTATCGTTTAACGAGTTACTGAACATGCTATTTGTTGTAAACAATTAAAATACGCGTAAAAATTGCATAAACTCTGCATTAATAGTGCCTGAATTGGAAGCTTGCAATCTCCATCGATTGAAAAGTTCATGACATGATAAATTAGAAATTCTGACCGTGTTGGTTCACATAAATAGAGTTTCACTGACTTTATTTCAGCGCCAGAAAAGTGACTCAACTCATTCGTCAATAGCAGTGACGTGTCATAAACCATGTTATTCTCCACAGTCAGTCGCAAGTTGCACCTAACCGTTTTGGATGTTGTCTGTAAACTTACACACGTGTGTAGTGACACTGTGATCCGTGTCGTTCCACCTCCATGGCAGTCAGGTTGGAATGGCTTTAGAGAAAACGGGAAAACGTCCTTCAATATTACCCCTGGCAATATTCCCTTCCATTAATACTAAACCCATCACAGCGGGTCAAATGATCCTCTTCAGACTTTCTACTTCACAATTATTGAAGTCATAAAATTACCTTCAAAGGAATCGACTCGACAGATCTCTTTCTTTAATTATACTTTCTAATGAAAATCGAAAATAATCCAAATAAATTAAATCTTGACATTTTTATGAGACACTATTCACCAGCTAATTTTATTGCTCGATAGATTTATGGTAACACTTTACCGACCGGCGATTATTTCAGAATTTTTGTAAGACCCATGATCCATGACTGAAAACTTTTTAACACTTTCACTGCCAAACAAGCAGCCACAAAATTTCTAAAAAATCGAAATGAGATATTGACTGAAATAAAAATTGAAAAAATAAAATTTATGCCGCAAAGTGCTCGCCCTACCTTCTTGCACTTTTTGTATAATCATCAACTTTGGTACAAATGAATATTATTGGGAATGGGTGTATATATAATAAAAGGTCACTCTCTTATAACGCACAGAATAGAAATTATATTTCAAATGTTCTCTAATAAGCACGTTGCGAGACACGTCTTTACTCTACGAAAGAAACGTTGCTACAGACCGACACTAGAGATCGATACTAAGGAGGAACGGTCGAATATAAACAGTTGAAGATCGAGGGTCCCATGCCCGGAAAATATACAATGTATGCATATATAGGTTCAACAGCCGGTTTATTCGATCCTTCCTAGTAAAGAAATAATACATTTATTTTGTAGATAAAATTTATGAAATAAATTCCAACAAATATATTAACGTAAAAATTTATGTAGAAACCGTGCAAATAATTCCGTCACCCATATATGGGTGACATGGTAGTCAAAGTGTTAATGGGTCTTTCAATGCTGACATCAATTTTTATTGCGAATCAACAATGCACCCCCAATAATATTGTCTAATAATGTTGTTACAAATTGGAATGTCAAAATAGAATTTTAAGCTTCATTTTAATACAGCGCGAATATTGAAAAGCCTACTAATAGGTTTCCGGTCGATAAAGTGTTAACGTTTCTATATCCAATTTGCTATAATTCATGTTCCTCGGAAGGGAGTTGCTAGAGGGCACAGCGCTGAAGACTTCGAAGAATTTAGAGCCTACATAACTATCTTCTCGCGTGAAACCAACTCTACTATATTTAATAAGTTGTTAAGAGGCGAACTTCACAACCGCTCTATTACTAGAGCTCTCGCGAAAGTGCAAGGTACCGAAGAAAAAGTGTGTAAGTGCGCAGTTTCGCACGGATCATTCTGGCTAGATCTCGTATACTTTGATTGCGAGAAACAAGCATCATTCTTTCGTATTATACAAGTTTTCTGGTACGCAGAGTCGTAAAAGATCCGGACGACCGAGTTGCGATCAACGGACCAGTTAACACAGCGTGTTAACCGGTGTACTTCGTGTACCGCGTTTGATGAGAATTCAGTCAGTTAATTTTATTTGTTAATATTTGCTGCGAGCAAACTGCGGTAATACGCGATTTATGACACACTAGTTGGTCGGATAAATTTATTTATCTGGCCAACGCGCGCGGATCAATTAGGGGTCTGGCTAAAGAACATAAAATGGTTGGGGAGTGTGGTAGACCTCGGTTTACCAACATCTCGTTTATGCGAACAAGTTTTTCATTGCTATCGATTGAACGAACTCATAATCGCGACTCTATTATTCGAATCGGCATTTTTTCACTTTTGACTTTACATAAGAAATTAAATGTTTCGGATGAAATTGTTGCGATTGCAGTCATCCGACCGTCGATTCCTATTATTATTATTATCGGGATTAATAAAAGTGATGGTAGATATGATCAATGAGATTTTATTTTACACGTTTCAGGGTTTGATCTATTATTATAGCAGAATTAATCTGTAGGTAGTAGTTGTCTGTTTTATGCTCGTTTACTTTTACAGGAGATCGTATGATCTTGGCGAGAATAAATTTCGCAGTAAATGAAAGAACGATTTTGATATAACATTTATTAACCCTTTGCACTCGAAGCTGTTTTAACTCCAACCCCAAGGCATTTTTTCTGACCCAGAGTATTTTTATTCTACATGATATATTTCATCTTATGAATATGAAATTTTTTAATTATTTTTCGTCCTTGCTACGATTAAATTTTTACAAATGCTCTGACACAAGCATAGCGGTGTAAAGATTGTTTTAGCACATTTTACACCGTTCGAGTACAAAGGGTTAACCTATTAAGTACTGAAGATCCTTATATATATATTTAAATAATACATAGTTGAAATTGTAAGTATTCCATGCGAGGAATGACAGGTTTACTGTCGGTGTATACATTACCATCACTTATATGTTATTCATTATCCGTTTAGTATTCCAGCTATTTTAAATTGAATATACCCAATTATGAACGACGTCGCGTCAGGACAATCAAATTTTCATAGTATTGTATTATAATAGATGTACTGAAACTGATAATTGGAAGTTCAAATGTCGGAAAGGCTGCTGGGACAATTTGGATAAAATTTTGCAATAATACTGTTAAGGCTATTTCCTCTAATCCTTGATAAAGAAATATTTTTGTTGATACAGTTTTTGTTTTTCTATAAACGACAGACATAAATTTACATACAAAATTATTATATTAAAGTTGTAGTAATTGTAATTTTTTTAAAAACTGTTTTTTGTAAACTCTGCTATGAAAAGAACTAGCTTCTTCGTCTAGTTTGTGTCATTTGAGTATGTATATGTAGATTAAATCCGACGAGGATATCTCGTTCTTCTATGGATTGTAGTTTAAGATATTCAGCAAAATTTTCCAGTAAATACTACGTAAATACGCAGAAAAATGTAGACATTATCGTTTCAATTAAATATAATGATATATATTTAACAATTATCTGTCCTTCATTTTCGCAATTTAATGTGGGTCTCATGTGTCAAATTGACAAAACGGTAAAATATCAAATGAAATAAAACGATAAATAATTAATATTGCCAATTATTTTATTGAAAATAAAGTAATAAATATTTACGCAGTATGTTGTTCGCGTATATGCCTTTCTCAATTTCACGTGTTTGACTTCGTTTTGTTTCGATCTCATTATTCTTGGCTTTGTCTCATAACGAAGAGAATATGCAACGTCTCTTCTCTTCTTCGAGCTGACGCTAGCTGGTGTGTGACAATTATAAAAACATTAAACTAACCGTCAAAGGACTTTGAAAAAATGTGAAAATTATGTGTCAAAGTAAAACATCAGGGAGTTTCTCGTAACAAGTACTGTCACAGTTTCGCCACCTGAATAATTCACTTTCTTTCGACGATAAAAGAAAATGTGTCGGACCAAACTTACTTGGTATCGAGGAGCTTATAATCCAAAATTATTAATTTTTTAATAACTGGAATTATCAAGGAGATACGTTTACTATGAAGATTATTTAACACTTTGACTGCCATGTTACCCACATATGGGTGACAGAGTAATTTGTCCATTTTTAAAAATAAATTTGTACATTAATATAATCGTTGCACTACATTTAGTTGAAATCTGGAGAATACGAGAAGGTCGAAGGATAACTATGTGTTGTACATTTTAAATTTTAAATTGTTGTTTCATCAAATAAATTACTTTGATTTTGTGGAATTTTTGAGGTTGTTGTTCTGGTAGTTAAAGTGTTAAGTCACTCAAAGTCAATGCAATATAAACTGTTCCAAACCACTCTGCGAATATTTTTGTCTTTTCTGTTTTTTTGACATAACACTCTCTTAATTACTGATACGGATCACCACAAAATATAATAAAAAATT
>CM052096.1:11657248-11669271 GCA_028453745.1 Agapostemon virescens | reverse complement strand
ACTGACTATAATTGTGCTTAACAGAATGAAGTTTAACACTTTAACTGCCAGAACAACAACCTTAAAAATTCCACAAAATTAAAGTAATTTATTTGATGAAACAACAATTTAAAATTAAAAATGTACGATACATAGTTATCCTTAGACATTCTCGTATTCTTCAGATTTCAACTAAATGTAGTGCAATGATTATATTAATGTACAAATTTATTTTTAAAAATGGAAAAATTATTCTGTCACCCATATGTGGGTGACATGTCAGTCAAAGTGTTAAAAAAACTATTTTTACATCGTAGTTTGTAACGAAGTGATTAGATAACGTTACCGAGGATGCCTCGTGGATTTCCCATAAAAATTGCTGTCAGTGTTGAACGATCCGTTAAAAAGTTTTCAGTCATGGACTATAGATCATACAAAATCCTGAAACCACTGCCGGTTGGTATAGTGTTAAATTGGGTATTTATTGCAAAAGAACGGTACCTTATGTTTTATTCAAAGTACTGTCCATCGTTGGCTACTACTTTTCCCCATCTTTCTGGCAGCATCCGCATACAGCGGATTTGTACTTCTAATATTTCCCAACTAAAAGCCTGAATTGTTTCCTTGACCAATTTTGCTGTGCGCAATGGCGCATTGTCGTGAAGCAAAATCACTTTGCGTTGTCTTTTAATCCCATTTTCCTATCTTGCGGATCTTTCCCATGGCTTTCTAACGTATGGAGATGACTTCTTGTGTCACATTTAATCGATCCGCGAATTGTTGAAGCGTTTGAGCGTCATCCTTATCCAACGATGCTTGCAATTAGCTGTCTACAAACTTTTTCGGAGGTCTTCCACGTCCTTCGTTTCTCACATCAAAATCGCCACTTTTGAATTTTTTAAACCTCTCGAAGCACTGTGACTTACCAAAACCATGCTCGCCGTAAGCTTCGACAAGCATTCGATACGCCTCAGCTGCAGATTGTTTCAAATTAAAGAAATAAGTCAGAACTTCCCGCAAATGACGTTTATTCGACGTGAAACTCGACATTTTCGCACGGAAAAAATATACGACGTTGATACACAATCGCTAATATTTTGAAGTTATGTGGTTGACAGATGTGCAATCTTACGGTATGATTTTTTACATCTTATAGTAGCCGCCATTACTTAATGGTTATGCTATTTGATTCCAAACGGCAGTGACTTATTTGTACTCGCATGACGACTCTGTGGCGCCAGTAAAAATTTAATTTAAATTTAATTAGATTAACTTTAAACATTTTTATTATTTTTACATTGCTGTGCTTCTATTTAAGAAATTCGTAAAAATTTAACTGTTGCAAGGACGAGTAATAGTAAAAATACGCATATGCATAAGATGAAATAAATCGTGTGGAATGAAAATATCCTAGGTGAGAAGAAATACCTGGGTTTTCGTGTCAAAGCAACTTCGACTGCAAAGGGTTAATATTGTTGGATTCCGGGTTTAGAAATTGTTACTTGTACTTCTAATATTATTCTCGTATATTTTCTTTATCCGCTTTTCTCTATTCGCGTACAATTAGTTGAATTCGAACCCCTTTACCAGATCTGTAAATATGAAACCAGAATTTGTAAATCGCGTCATTGACGCCATTTTCTTGTCTGACATCTGGTAAAGATTTTCAACTGACAATCTTACAAGTTTCATACGATATGGCATCTTAGATTTGACGCTAGCCGCCATAACTTACTGATTTCAAAGTCGTTCATAAAATAAGTCAGATGTTAACTCATTCGAGTTATTCGTAGGTTTGCGTGATTCAACTGTTGCGGATCATCTGCATATATATTAAAATCAATTTGTAGGGTTTTGACAAGTCCACAACTGAGAGTAAAATAACCACGTGGTATCGGAGAGTATTCGTCGAGAGTAGGTTTGCTAAAAATACGAAGGAAATTGTACAATCTGTTTGGCTGCGTGCGATCATTTGTCAAATGTATTCGAGGCCTAGAAAGGAAACCTTTTAATAGAGACTGATGGACAGGAGGAAGTTGATTAATCGAACAGCTCTCGAGTTTGTGCCACATCCATTAGTAGCTTCAAAATAGAAATGTTAGTTCACAATTTATCATAAGCCGGCGCGAGATACAAAATTATATTGCTATAATTAGATCGCGATCGCGATCTGTTTTCGATCGACGTCTTCAATTTCTAAGCGAAACCACTCTTATAACTTGACTGAACTTTTCAATACAAATCAGGATTTGAACACTGCCTATAATTTGTTTAAAATTAGATTAACACTTTGACTGCCATGTCACCCATATGTGGGTGACACAATTTTTCGTCCATGTTTAAAAATAAATTTTTACATTAACATATTCGTTGCACTCAATTTAGTTAATATCTGGAGAATACAAAAAGGTTGAAACTGAACCATTTATCATACATTTTAAATTTTAAATTGTTCTTTTTATTAAGTACATTACTTTCATTTTGTGAAATTTTTGAGATGGTTAATTCAGCAGTGAAAGTGTTAAGCAAACTTGAAACTATGCTTTTGAAGTAGTTATTGGTCGGAATTGCGAACACAAAAGCAAAGTTAGCGTTTTTTAATTTCTTGACTGTGCCAAAAATAAAAATGTAAGATATCTTTTTCGTAGGATCAAGGTATGTAAAGTATAAGTACAAAGTTTTATTGAAATCTGTTGACACATGAAAGAGCCATATTGAAACATGTTAGAAACTCTAAATTTGGGACTTAAGATTGATCTAAATTGCAGTTTCTCATAATATTTGCCATGATACTTTACGTGTGTGTTGTTCCTACTTAGATCTACAAAAGGCATTTTAAATTTGCATTATGGATACAGACGAACAAGTTAAAAATTGTGGCTCTTGGCTTTTGCAATTTCGACCAATGGTATTTTTTATTTACCTAGACTAAAGTAAGAAGCTCGAGTGGTTTGATCTAATATTAAAAAAAATTATTAGTTTTTAAATTTCGTCCACTTAATTTTCTCCCTGAGTGTATATAGAACATGTATGAGACTCCAAAAACAAAGTTGGAAATAACTATTATCTGAACGTTCAAATAATTATTATCAATAACTATTATCTAAAGTTCCTAAAGTAATCTCAAGCCAATATTCATCGTTTTTTAAAATATGCATTGATTTAAAGAATAATAAAAATAGTAAACTGTGATATAAATTTTACACGACATCAACAATTGAAGTTGGACACTTTAAAATTAAGATTCTCTCCCACAAAAGAGTGGTTTCTTTCAGGGATGATCCTGCGAACCTTGTTTAATATTTCACTTCTCTTTTTCCCTAATGATTAATACTCTTCGAACATAAGGAAACGTACCCTTTGCTAATAAATAATAGCGTAGAATGAAAAATAATTCTGAAAATGTTTTATAGTTAATAAGATATATTATACAAGTCCCAAGGAATCCCGCATGGAAACAAATTGGAACATGCTTAGCACATTTTCTTCTACATAATCGTGCAAAACTCGTTTGCCCCCTTATCCCACTATTCCAATTATTAATGTTTAAAGCCGTTCGCGTCATTTACTATGCGTAAACGTTCATTACGCATCGTTGGAACTCTGCGTCGAGCCAATCTTCTCTTGTGAAGGACTCGTTAGATTAAATCTACTTATGCTCTGAATCTGATAAGATCTCGACTATAGCTGGTTGTGGTCTTATTGTTAGTCCAGTTATGGAAAGACCATTCGAGCTGCACCAGTGGAACATTCAGAGAGCGATTTTCAAATAGGTTTTGAAAGTTATATATTGTTACGTTATTAGGTTTCCTTTACTTGGTTTTATTTGTCAATATATATGTTACGTATGGGTGTTCGTATGTGGTTACTTATGTGCGGCTAGGACCTCTTACGTTCGCGAACAGATGGACAATAGGATGCCCTTTCTCGTCCTGCTATCTGATCCCGTCAACGATTCGTATAAATAAATGGTTGTATAAACAAAATGCCATTTCGCGCGCCAATATTGCTCTTCTACTCTATTATAGCGACAAACCTATAGCTAGCAGTTTAACGGTGAATTTTTGCCATTTTTCAAATGATAATTAAATATAAGAAATTTATAGTTATATTTTTATTAGAATATATGTATACTTATTTAAACAGAGAACAAAACTTAACGCATTACCGCCTGGAGACATAAAAATATGTTTTTCTTTGATTATTTGTGAAATTACAGGTTTTATACAATGTGCATTAAATTCCGGCGATCTATATACAGGGTGTTCCAAAAGTATCGTAATAGTTGGAAATGAGGGGTTCCTGAAGTCATTTGAAGCAACTTTTTCCTTTGCGAAATTCAAAGCTTCCTCTGCGGTTTCGTTTACGAATTATTAATGAAAAATCACTGGCCAATGAGGGAAAAGCGCGTGAACTAACACGTGCTGAAGTGAAAGAACAAGTCAGAGAGCGCGAACTTTCCGAATTTTTTTAACTACGCAACGAAGAAGACGTTAAGAAGAACGCTGTTCATTCTTATTTCAGAATGTTTAAAGAATAATTACTAATTTTTCCGACCCGAAATAATAAACAATTTAGCCGTTTTCATTTTCTGATATGCATGATATCTCACGCGTACCACACGAAATTTTTATACGATACGTATTGTGAAGATAACCAATACGTAATCCCGTCGAAATACGTAAACGATATTTTAATTTAAATAATTCTGTGTGCGAAAAGAATTTAACGAACGATTCGCAAAACTAATTTAATATGGAAGACTGATCCGATGGTCGTGTTTTCCTACAAGCGAGCTTGTGAAACGAATTGAAAGAGGACATAGAAATTCCTTGTCCTGAAAAACAGAAAAGGTAAATACATACCTCTCAATAGAACCGTTTTCGAAGTAAGTCGACGCCTGTGAGGGCTTTCAAAGGACCGGCCTCCAAAATCCAGACTTTGTCATATTTATGACCCGTCCTTGAGACCTGGTCGCATGTGGCACGCGCTCGAACGAAGCCCAGGCGAGAACAATGTATCGCGTCTGAATGAAAATATTTGAAACTCTCAAGGATACAAACAAAATTTTCACGACCATCGCGCCAGTCTTCTACAGTTTCTTCAGATGGAAGGAACGTCGCGAGCGCATTATTGCATTATAATATCTTTTTAAATGTTCTTGTGAAAAACCAAGAGCCAAAGGTCACAAGTTGTTAACGACCCCTCTATTGTACGAAATACTCGGCGATCCTGCAGGTTTTATTACAATAGTTTTGTTTTTCATCGGGGGACGTTTTAGCAATGCCGGGAAATTACTTGATTTTTGTAGTATTGTGTTCCAACAGAAGAACATTTTCGAGTAAATTCGTGAATTGTAATCAAATTTCCGGCGTACCGAGGGAAAGGTCACTGACCCTTTTATCTAGTCAGGAAACGAACGCAGGCTACGTTGGACGACGCGCAATATCCGTGAATTTTCGAATTCAAAATCAAGCCACTTTTCCGGCCGGTTCTCGGCCTGGGCTGGAGGGAGGAGGAGTGGACTCGGCCAGGACAATAATCGGAAAACGAAAAATTTGAATAAACGCCGAAAACGGCCGTGTCGTGTTTCTTCGAAGCGAATGTAGGTTAGATTCGCTTCGCCCTATTTACATGCTTGAATACTAATAATAATCTAGATATATCGTGACGGTGTGTCAATCATCGTGGCTATTACCGGCATTATTATTTCGGTTAATTGGATCGCAATTTCCGGTTACATTCCCCCTGTGTCGGCGAAATATACGGGCGGCGTTATCATTTTGAATCTGGCCACGCGAAGGGAAACCGCAGTGTCGCGATGCGGCTGCCGTCTGGTCGTTTCGCTCTTCCCATATTTTTTTCTCTGCTGCCAACACTTCCTTTCGTCCTTTTTCGCGGCATAATTATACCGGCAGCGAGATCGCGAGTGTTTCATTAGGATGAACCGAAAAAAATAGTAGGATCAGAAAGTTCGCCCGACGAATATTTAATAAAGACACCGAACAAGAAAGTCGAAACAATGGCTTTTCTGTTGCACCCTATAAAAGTCTCAGCCATTGTTTATTATACTAAATATACAGGGTGACCGGTTTTAATCGATAAATGCAAATCACTCTAACGTTTTCTTAATTTCTACAGGGTGTCCCACGCAACTGGAACAGGCTGTACCTCCTAAATGGTTGAGAATAGAAGAAAATGTTATAAGTAGAAGTTAAATGGTATCAGACGGTGCGTAATGTGCAACTAATTTTATGCACTTTTGTGCATCAATGCATCAGAAAAATGCAACTGCATATTTTTCTTAAATAGGAACCTATATTTTTGACTGCACCAATCGATGCAGTTTCTTGTGCTCTACATAAAAGTACAACATACTTATGCCCTAAACTTATTCGTTAAGAAGTTATCGAAGCTAAAAGTTCTCTGAATTATTTCGGTTTCTCGGCAAGTGTTCCGGAGTACCTACGTTACAACAAGTGTTCAAACGGTCCTCCATTGAAGTCCAAACATTTTTCCATCCATAAGTACGTTCTGCATCGATTGGTGCAGTCAAAAATATAGGTTTCTATTTAAAAAAAAAAAATGCAGTTGCATTTTTCTGATGCACCGATGCACAAAAGTGCATAAAATTAGTTGCATATTATGCACCGCCTGATACCATTTAACTTCTACTTATAACATTTTCTTCTATTCTCAACCATTTAGGAGGTACAGCCTGTTCCAGTTGCGTGGGACACCCTGTATAAGTGTTTCGAAAAGTATAGGCATCGGGTCCCAGATGAATTCGATACATTGAAATAAGAAAAATAATTTATGTAAACGTATACCCGATGGGACACTATTTCCAAGTAATAATATAAGTAATAAAGTCTTCTAGTAATTCTTATGTCTTTATCAACTGTATAATTTATTATCGCAATTTTATCGAGATATTTTTTGACCTAGAATAGTTCCATTGTATTATGGTGAATTGCCTTTCGTATATAGGAAGATCACTATTGTTACTTGTACGTGCAACATTTTAATTTGTACCGATTTCTTAAATTCCAACATAATGACGTAAAAGTTATTTTAAAAAAGCAGTACAATTTTTAGTGTCACCTCAGAGGCGACATTGGAACACCAAGGGTTAAATATCGACAAATTCTCGATACTGGAAGCTTCAGTGTTAAAATATCTTGTGGATCTACTGTATACAATAATTAACATTAATTGGCTCGTACAAACGAGTTTCGGAAAAAGAACTGTGTCCACGTAAGTTTCGTTAAAATCAATCGTATAGAATCTGAACTCTTTTCTTTGTGAATTACACCCTTCAAAGAGCTGAAATCAGGCATGTCTATATTATTCTGATAATATCGCATCATTCCACCATTGTCGAGAATACAGTCGTCATCTGCTGATGGATCTCACGGATTAGTCAAAGAGGATAATTCGATCAACACAGGATCGATTGTTATCTCCTGTTAGTCTACGCTCCGATGTTTCTCAGTTGCATTATCCAGAAATTCTACGTAATCGTTTATAGCTGAAAATCGATCAACGAAATTCAGATCTCGAGGATAATTGTTCCCTTTTGTTCGTCGACAATTCAGATTCTACATCCTTAAAAAAATGTCCCAGTATTTTATCGGTATCCGTCCTCGTGAGTAGGAGCAGCAGCACACTTTCCTCTTTTTACGATCCGTGTTGAAGACAAAAACTTTACAGCCGAAAGGCTTGAGATATGACAATGTCGGTGTTTGCTGTCCTCGCTTTACAAGGAGTATCACCAGCCAACGATCTTAGGACAACGGTTTCTAACATAGTTGACGGTATAATAGAGAAAAAAGACTTCAACGTGACACACAGTCTCGACCAATGTTCTGTTTTTCCGTCCCGCAACCTCATTCTGCTGCGACGAATATGGGACAATCGAGCTTTTTCGCATTCTGCAGTGTTCCATATAATTTTCAGATGTCTTCTTACAATGTTCAGCGCTGTTATTAAATGGTCGCATGCGAAATGTCCGATTTTTAACCCTCTATAGGCAGAATTTTTATCTTAAATATAAAAATATGTATGCAAAGGAAATTCAACAATTACAAAGCTATATATGCAAATTAAAAGAAATTTAACAGTTTAAACAATTTTATTATAATTTGTAACTTTGTAACTTTGCGATAACAACGGCTTACGATGTTTGCACTTTTGTGCATAAAAGATTAAGCATGAAATTCCATAAAACATATTGCACTTGGCGTTAAACATAGATATACGTTGCATTTGGAATATTTTATTTGTGGAACTCCTTTGTTGGATCACACTGCAGTGCATATGTATCGGTATAGTCAACTATATCATTTATAATTTCATATAGTTTTCGAAAATGGGTCACAGGAGAGTAGGGTCCTTCGGGGTCTTCAGGGCAATTTCTTTTCCAAAGGCGATGACAACTATTATTCGTCTGGGATACTGATTGCTAAACAAATTTTTGTGGTCCTGTTGCAATTGGTATGAATTACATGGCAAATAAAATGGAGACTTTCTAAATATTTTTTATTTGATCCACGGTACTAAAAATTTTAACCCTTAACGGTCCGGAAGTATTTCAAGTTTACTTCCCACCAGGTCCAGCTATTTTTCATACGAAGAGAAGCTGTAAAACATTTTTAAATCAAGTATAGAAAAAGAAATATTTTTATTTTAGTGAAAATTTATTAATATATATAAAGGGTAATAATAATAACAATATGATTTAAATTTTATATTCTTTTAGAGTAAATAAAAGCGCAATGCCGCTTATATGGCGGCATTGGTCCGTTCAGGGTTAAAGCTCCAACCTGTAGATTTATGATAGTTATTCGCATGTAGAAAAATGAATTTTCCTTCTCCGATAATGATTCGGTACTAAATTCATCGTCACTGTCAATAATATATATGCGTCGTCAGGTAAATACTACTGGATGATCTTCGTCGGACTCAGAATCTAATAAAGAATCTTCGAATCTATGATTATTCAAATTGTAAACAAATAAGTTGTTATTGATATGCAAATAATGTAATTAATAATGTAAATTGCACAAGATGATTGGTTTCTATCTGCAGACAACTTGCAAGGCATTTATACTTCGATATTTCAGGTTATTTGTTACCTCGAAGTCATTATATAATTTAGACACATATGTTATATTATAAAAAACTAAAATCATTTGCTAAAATCTCAATATATTAACATGTGACTTGAAAGTTGCACGGCCTCATAGAGGGTTAAAGCCAATCAGGCGTTTTTGCAGTTAAGCGAGGAAAAAGGAAATCTAGGAAAATAATCATACGACTTGGTTACATGTATGTCAATGTTTAAAAAGTTTCCCTCTTTAAATTACACATTTTCGATTTTGTTTGATACTTCGTTCCAATACATTACTACCGTATTTAGTGTATATAATATTAAATAAAGGTCGAATCCAGGTGAACATAATTTCTAAAAAGTGCACCGTACCGTGTTAAAGCTGACAGTGAAACCTTCCGAAAACGTTGGCTGATGAACTTCTTACGATAAACATTTTCCGAGTTGCAAGCTTTCGAAAATGTGGTGCCACCAACATTAGTATTATCTGGGGTGTGCCAAGTGCGGTAGCATGTCTAGCGTCAAGTATCAAGTACACATAAGTACCTAACGAAATTTAAAGTTCGACTATCTTCACGCGGTACACCCTCAGCAATGCTAATGCTGATGACACTATATGTTTGACCTACTCGGAACTAAAAACTGATACACATATATAACATCATGTGTGTGTATATGTTAGACACAGGGTGAGACACTAACTATTGCCAGCTGGAATAACTCCGAAAATCTGATAGAAGTGGAAAAGTTTACGGAACAAAAGTTGCTTGGGCAACAGGGGCCGCAGTGTGGCATTGACACTAGAACTACCAAACCAGTCATTTTCTACTTGTCTTTTTGTATTTCAAAAAGTACTTAAATAAAAAGTTTCATAACGTATTATTTTTGTATTTTCAAATTTTCAAATGTATTTCTTTGATGACGTATACCTTACAAAAAGTATTTAAATAAAAAATTTCATAATGTATTATTTTTGTATTTTCAAATTTTCAAATATACTTCCTTGATGACGTATATCTTACAAAAAGTATTTAAATAAAAAATTTCATAATGTATTATTTTTGTATTTTCAAATACATAAATATCCTTTGTTGTTTTCCAAAGACCTTAATGTTTTGTTTTTAAACATAACATCTTGTCTAAAAAACAATACAACTTTTGATTCAAAAACTTTTTTCCTACTATCATATTTTCGGAGTTATTCTAGGTAACAATAGTTAATGCCTTACCCTGTATAATTTCCCTGAGCAATTTGGTTTCTTCTAGATAGGACAACTTTTGCTCTGTGTTCGCAGTTACCTAAACAATATTAATTAACTATTGCTTAAGGCAGTTTTACTCTTTTTCTGACATCGTTGTACGATCAAAAAATTAATAAAAGGTGTTTAACTGTAAGCTCCGCATTGCAAATGTTAGAAAGTACCCACTGAATTACCAAATTTGATTATCTGAAGAATAAAGCGTCGACCAAAGAAAGCTATTCTTCTTCTTCCTTATTATTTCAAACAAGATCACCTCATACTTGCTTCTACCATCCATCCTAAGACACTCTGCATAAACGTATGTACATATGTGCATGTATTGGGCGATTGTAAAGGTGTATGCCCGTTCTCCGGAGACTTCAAGACCTCCTTTGAATAATACATATAGTGTTTACGAAAACGAATGCACCAGCCTGTGAAACGTTGGGAGACAATTGTACAAAATGCTGGCGATTATACAGGGTGTTCCAAAACCGTTAATTTTGAGTTTCTTGTAACGGGAGATTGCTGAGATTATTCTAAGAAAGTTTTTCCGTTTTCAATTTGCAAATTGACGCTTCGTTTTCGAGTTATTAACGAAAAACGCGGATCAATCGTAGCGCGGCTACAGCGGACGGGTTCAGGCTGATGGTGTTGCTATTGGCTAAGTAGAAAGACGTTTACTATAGTCGAATTCTGATTGGTTCGCGTATTTTTTAACACTCTACCGAGCGGCGAATATTTCAGAATTTTTCAAGGGCCATTGTCCATGATTGAAAACTTTTCAATGGATCTCTCAACTCTGACAGCAATTTTTCTTATAAATCAACAAGACATCTTCTAATTAGTTTAGGGTTGTATGAATGCAAATGGAGTGGGGTCTCTACATTTTATTGACGGTATTATGAACCATACAGTTTATATTGATATTTTGAAAAAACATCTCCATGCTAGTGCAAATAAAATGGATCTTAAAGACAATTTTATATTCACCCACGACAATGATCCAAAGCACTCTGCACATAATACAAGGCAATGGGTATTATACAACACATCAAAATACTTGCAAACACCGCCTCAATCACTAGATATCAATCCCATTGAACATCTATGGGATTATCTTGAAATAAAAAATACGTAATTATAATATTTCAACGAAAGAAATTTAAAAATCGCTTTATTAGAGAAGTGGAACAAAATAACACCGGCTGTAACATCTAACTTAGTAAATTCCATGCCAAAAAGACTCGAAGCTATAATAAAATCCAAAGGCAATCCTACAAATTATTTAATATAAAAAATATATTGTATTTTTATAGTTTATTTTTCATTATTCATAACTGTACGAATACTTTCCGTGCGTCTATTTCTTACGTTTATCTATGCTGGATGTATATTTTTGTTAATCTTGAAGAAAATAAAATTTAGTTTGCACCAAATCTTTTCTACAAATACCCAAGAATATTTATTAATCATTTTTTTAGCTTAAAATTTATAAATGAAGTTTACGCACACAGTCTTATTTGAAATTGATTTTATTTCAACATGCAAACGAATAATTACTATACTGTTAATTTCTATTGACCGGCGATACACAGTTTAAAATGTGTTATTTTCGGTGACCGTATAAATTGTATCACAATAGATCTGTTTCTTCTTCCTTGATATTTTTCGTAACAGTAAATTGTAAC
>CM052096.1:11598997-11611961 GCA_028453745.1 Agapostemon virescens | reverse complement strand
GCTGTGTTCTGAATTTATTATACTGTGGAAACAGGAGGTTATACTCCGGAAGCGAGAAATAGGCTTATTGTGGACTAATTATTTGTTCATAGATATTTATTTTTAGGAGTTTTGTTGATAGACAGGATGATTACGCGAGTGGGAGTCCAGATAATACACAGTGGCCTCACTACATTCTTCTTCCACAGACTTCTTAATTTAGCATAAAGAGTGCCTCAGGACGGATGGTGCAAGCCGGCATGCGGTGATTCTACTTCCAGAAATAAGTAGAAAAATAAATAACATTCTTTTGGTTGATGCTTGGTTTTAAAAAGATGTAGCTCGCTGTAGTTCCTACGCTCGCCAATACATGGGCAGTAGAGCGACTTTCTTGCTAGTACCTGATCCGCCTTCGATTTGTAGGGCCTGTAATGTAACCTTACCGACGAGTTTTCTATCAGGCCCAGAATGAAATGACCCCTTCCTTTTATATTTCCAGTAAAACTAGTTCACAGGTTCGACGGATTCGCATATACTAGCAGTATACGAAGTAGAATTGGTTAACCATGATCAGACGCGTTAGCCGATTCCTATTGAAGACACGTGTATTCATTGGATTATCAATTTCGCTTTTCTGAAAAGAAAGCATCAACCAAAACAATGTTTTCGTTTTTCTTTGCAAGATTTGGCCGAGGAAGAGTCAGGATTATTTAACAGAGTTTGTTGTAAACTATGTACAAGTACAGTGACTAGGAAGAAGAGATGGTGTTGTTTTAGAAGTTTTACTGCGACTGACTACAAGATTGCGACTGTTCAAATACAACTGATGGTGGTGGTAGTGGACTCACCGAGGGTGGTTTTTCAGGGTTAACGTCTTGCAGACGTGTCCGGGGATGACCTGCCCCGAGTTGTTTTCTGTTTCCCTCAACCCTGATCCCCTGTAACATTTTCTCGAATTCAGGATTTCGGCCTCGGCGACTCTTGTCACATCTGGCATCTACAAACCCCTAAACTGCTGGTCGCTCGTCAATCGGTTGGCTCGACGTGGATATCTGCCCTTGACGAACCAGGGTGGTTCGTCCCTTTCACTCATTTCTCAAAGAAATGCCTGAATTTTTTTCTTATTTTTGTAAATGAAGTTACATCGTGTCCGCTTACATTACTCCTCCTAGGACACCCTTAGCAACAAAAATATGTTACAAGATGTCTTACTCTTCGTCGTCTTCATTGTTGGCTCCGGAAGATTAGCCTTTAGGCCTTTGTACGTTAGCCTTCGCAACATAAGCCGACTCCTTTATTGCGACTACCATAATTCAGCCGAAATAAATTATTTCGGCTAAAACTCTGGAAAATATTTGACGGCTTGCAGTTGGCAAACATGTGTATCTCCAGCACCCTAATCTTTGAGCAGTAAAACAGTGAAAATAAGAAAAACAAGGTCATCGGCAATACCTGGTCGTGTCCGTCCGCGAGCTACCCTAACAGGCTTTCCGCAGAAAAAAAAGCCACCATTTTCTAGTCGCCTTGAGCCTATCCGCATTGGACCATCTTTTTCCCTAAGGAACGTTGTAGTGGACGGTGGCCACATCGCCAAAAGAGGCACAACCCCTCAACAAGTTAACTCTAATTGGACAATTACGGGTACTCTTACTTGGGCAATTTTTTCTACGAGCGCTGCTGCGTCCCTGAACGAAACTTGTCTAGCCTTTCTCTCTCTACCTACATACTCAAAAGTAGCAATACAAAACCTTTCGCGTAAAGCAGTCGCAACGTAAATTTGTAGGCCACACGTGGACACAATAGGGCAATAAAACATTCGAAGCCCTGCCGCCTCGAACGAACCTTGCAATCGACGACCGCTTGCACGTACCAGCGGTCTGCGATTCCGCTAAACTGACAACTGTGATTGGTGCTTTCCCTGGTCACGAAAAATGTTACAAGTTGTCTGCATAATGTTGGATAATCAGAAAACAATTTTTGTCATTTTTTTCAAAATGAATTTCATTCAAGTATTTATTGGCCATTATTATGTATGACCTTTTGCCATTTTTGAGATAGAGCTATAATCCCATCGAAATAGAGCTTCTGTGGTTTATCGGCTAAAAACTTGGCCAAGTGACTTTCACAGTCCTGTTTTGAATCCAACTTTTTGACATTGAGGTAATTTTTCAGAGATCGAAACTGCAGAGATTTCAGTCAAGCTAAAAAATGGTTCAATTTCACTACGTTTGAGCAATGATTCGCAGATTGAAACTCGATTCATCAAATTTTTCTCTCTTAAATCATGAGGCACCCAATCATCGAGATTCTTTTTGTATCCAACCTCACGCAAATGATTCGAAACGATTGAACAGTGAATATTTAGTTCCCTAACAATTTCATGACTGCTTATGTACCGATTTTGCTCATTTGCATTATTCCATCGACTTTTTCAGTGACTGGTCGACCAGAGCGAGGTGCATCTTTAACCCCTTGGCCTACAAGTCATTTTACAATAACAGTGACTAGATTTTCTTTGTCCTCCGCAGAACGACAAAAAGAAAAGACAAATTTGTAATTACTGCGTGCCTAGCTATTTTCCAAAGACTGTGATGACTGACATCAATTAAATAAAATGTTATTTCCGTTTAAAGAAAATTAAGGAAATGCCATCCTTAATACCATACCATGGTTTATAACCATCATGGAATTTTTATGCAAAAGATTTTCACATATCTGTTCAAAATTTTGCAATCTTAATTTTATTTGCTTTTAGTTATTTCTCTGTACATACATGATTGAAAAGTCGCTCAGTTAACACATTAGAATTGCTGTTTTGTCGCTGATGAATTGCAACATTGCTAGGTGGAAAGAAATAGTTAGAGCACGCCAGTACAATTATCTACCATTGCAAAACACATTTAACATTATTAAAATGTATTGAAGTCATAGATAGCGTCTCTGGTTTTAAATGTTTAGGTTTGTAAGAAATGTTAGGAATGTTTCGTAAACGTAAAACTGTCGGATCGAATGAATTTTGAAAATTCTTATTTAAATTCCTTATTAAAAACAGATGAAACCTGGAAACGGTTTTTAAAGTCGCCAGAATTGTTTAAGAGGCCATAAATTTACAATGCAGCAGGACATCTATCTAAATAAAGTCTACTTTGAATAAAGTAACATTATACCATAATTAAAATTTAAAATAATTATTATTAAAAGAGCCTTCACTTTAATTTTCCTAAAAGAACTATTTGATAATTGACAAATTTTATATTTTATTGTTCGTACAGTGATGCAACAGAGTCAGAAATCTTAAAATGTGCCAGCTACATGCAAAAGCGTTCGCATAAACAGCCCGAACCCTTTTGCGTTAACTTGGCAGAACTGTACATTCTGCCAACACGTTTAAACGCACAGTTTCTAATTTGCACTTTAACACTAGAACCACCGAGTAATAAATCCGACCGATGTATATTGCTTTGTAATAATGACAAAATTGCATCCATTCAGATCTCGTACAATTTTTATCGTAATGTCTGCTTCAATGAAGAAATTCATTCGAAAGTTTCTGGTGAAAATGTTTCTATAACTTCAGTAATTGTAAACGAAAAAATCAGGAACCAGTCATTTTGACTAGTTTGACTAGTCTAATAAATATAAATATTATGCATTTATTTTTAGACGTAATCGAATGTTCATTTGTGATTAATATTTAAGCGTTGAGGTAGATATAAATTGTCTTTCCTCTTCTGCAACATTTTTAGTTTTGAAGATGTTATAATAACTTCAATTACAAAGAAAATGGTATGGCAGGGGATTAACTCTGTTGAATTAATTTTATTCGTGCTTCACTTCAGTAATTGTAAACGAAAAAATCAGGAACCAGTCATTTTGACTAGTTCGGTAGTTCTAGTGTTAATAAACAGTCCACTACTTTCAAATATTTACGCAAGATTAATTCGACGCGTGGAGATCGCCGTACACCAAAGTGCCTTTACCAAGGATATCGCGACACACCATTTATAAAAGATTTGATTGCTGTTGGAAGTGTTATCGAGATAGCGTGAAACTTGTCTGTGCCTCGAATGTAATGAAACAAAATCACGTTAATTTATTAAATTTTCTTGCAAAGACAAGTTCCGTGAAAGTCACGTCAGAAGATTACTACGTGCTCACATTTCTGGTAATATCGCGAGCGATCTGATAAGCACCGGGAAGGAATGATACTTCAATTTTTCGAACACAATTTCTCCGACGTCTGCCGGTTTCGTTTCTTTAAGGACACGGTGTAATCTAGACGTGACTGAATATTGAAAATCCAGGCACCACGCCATTGCTTTCGTTCGAACGGTGCAGCTAGTCAGTTTCTCGAAAATCTATTAGGTAAATCGGAAAGTTCCGTCCCTTTTTTTTACAAAAAGTAAAGCTTTATTCATGAAAGAAAATGAAAAAGTACGTTAATCAAAATATTGTCCATCGTTAGCGATGACTTTTTCCCATCTTTCGGGCAGCAAGCGAATTCCGCGTCGAAAGAATGATTCATCTTTGGAGGTTATCCAGGCGGAGATCCATTTTTCGAGATCTTCGTACGAATTAAATCGTTCTTCAGCAAGTGCGTGTGCCATCGGCCGAAACAAGTGGTAGTCAGATGGGGCACAGTCTGGTGAATAAGCCGCATGTGGTAGCACTTCCCAGCGAAGTGCTTCTATCGTTTCCTTGACAATTTTTGAGACGTGAGGCCGAGCATTGTCATGCAGCAAAATCACCTTACGCTGTCTCATTTCATATTGTGGTCGTTTTTCGTGCAATGCTCGACTCAAACGGATAATTTGTTGTTGGTAGAGATCTCCTGTGACTGTTTGACCAGTTTTTAGCAGTTCATAGTGTACCACACCTTCCTGATCCCACCAAATGCAGCGTAAAGACTTTTTTCCGTGGATATTCCGCTTTGGCGTCGATGTTGAGGGTTGGCCAGGATCACAAATGGTTTTTCGACGTTTAGGATTGTCAAAATAAATCCATTTTTCATCCCCAGTGTTGAGACGATGGAGAAACCCCTTTCTTTGTTGCCTAGCAAGCAAAATTTCGCAGATGGTTTTCCGCCTTTCAATGTCTCTTGGTTTGAGTTCATATGGGACCCACTTTCCTTCCTTGTAGACCTTCCCTAAGGCTTTTAAACGGTCGGAAATGACAGATTGAGCACAATTTAACGCTTCTGCAATTTGTTTTTGCGTTTGACATGGATCTTCATCCACCAATGTCTGCAATTCTTCGTCTTCGAATACTCGTGGCCGTCCAGAACGCTCTTTGTCCTCCAAAGAAAAATCACCATTTTTAAAACGTCGAAACCACTCTCTACATGTTTTATCGGAAACAGCATTATCGCTATAAACGTCTACAATCATTCGATGAGCTTCAGCTGCCGTTTTCTTCCAATTGAAACAAAAGACTAACACTTCGCGTAAATGACGCTTATTCGGCTGAAATTCCGACATCTTCAATGTAGAAAAAACGAAGTTATTGATGCAAGCGTAAATTGTTGTGTACTGAGTTTTATTAACAGATGTTCAAACTAAAAAGTTAGCCTTACTTTAGAGGTTATAGTTACCCACAGTTCGAGCTACGGTTACTCGACGCTAAATGGACAGAACTTTCCGATTGACCTAATACTTCGAACGAGCGAAACTCTAAATTGAAAGTGGAGCGCGTGTAAAGGGTTATCAGAGAGGCTATTTGAGATCAAACCAATCTTAGGGGTGAGATATTGCAGAGAAACACTCTGGCCGTGTCGCGTGGGTAGGTATCGCGTTCTATGCTTCCTTAGTTCACTCACCTTCTTCGTCGCTTCCGATCATGGCGTAACGCTCGTATCCCGTGAGATTCCTGACTGCGCCAAGCCCAAAATCATCCTTTGTCCACTGAATTGGTCCTTTCTGGTCGAGGACCCGGCAAGGAAGCGTCACGCGACTGCCAATCACAGCGGTCTGATCCATCGGCTCGATCGCGAATCGTTGATAGACTACTTCCGTCGTCGTAACCGGCCATGCGGTGGAAGCTAAGGGAGACACGTTCGTCATGTTCGTGGCGGACGTTGTCCTGGTTCCTAGTGTCAGTAGTAACGGCAGCCAGATTATGGACGATGTCGATTGCGGCGTCCCTTTTGTTCTTCTGCTGTAAAACGAACGTAACAGAATTTTGTAAGAAATATATTGCGAACAGACGAAAAGATTAAAAGCAGGCAGGAAATACTAAATATGACAGGCACCGCACGCTGACAATTTTACCCCCATTGAAGACACGAAAACCAGACTACCCTGCAGTAAGTCACGATAATCCCTCATTGACCGTTTACCACTCCTTCGGGTATACTCCTTCAGGCACACGCCTTCAAGCACACTCCTTCCATCATTTCTCCAACCAATTAAAAAATGCTACATTCCTCCGCCTCAAACTACCCTCAACCAATCGTGACAAAACCGAGGTGACGACGGACAGAATGCAACAAGACTCATCAGACTATACAGAAAACGCGAACGCGGCTATCCAGAAATCGCAAAGACCGTCTAGCCCTTTGAGCGCTATGGGGACCGAGGTGTATGGGGCTCTCCAATGGTGACTCTGATCCATTGAAGGGTATGGCCATAGTGTTCGCGGTCCATACACTAAAATCCTCTCACTCCACCTCCTCGTGGTGGTCCCTGGGAACACGCTTGCGTGTTGCTAACGGAGTGAGGGGTACAGTAAATGGAAGAGAAAACAGAGAATAGGAAAGAACAGGAGAAGAGAAGGAAGGCGAAAGGATTAGTCGAATAAAAGGGGGTCATCTGTGAGAAATGCGAATAGTAGACCCGTGGGTGCCTCCCTCACAACCCAGAAGACGGGGATGGCTTGCCACCCCCAAGGGGTGGGGTTTTTAGTGAGTACGACCGCGGCCGTTATCAGGTTCCATTGGTGAGTCCCACACTACTCTCCCACAGGGTAACAGCATTTCCCCCACCCCTGAAAAAAGCCCTTTGAGCGCTATGAACCCATATATGGGTTCTCACACAACCATTCGATTTTGAATATGAACCCATGTATGCGTTTTCACACAACCATTCGGTTTAGGATATGAACCCATATGTGGATTCTCACAAGACCATTCAATCTGGGAAAAAGGAATATATGAACAGATATATAGACCGTTTATCTTGAAAGTGGTGCAAGTCCATTTTCTTCTGTTTCGAGAAAATTAAATGTTAGCAGATCTGACAATTAAAAAATATAGGTTAATTATGTGAAGGTTGGGAATGTTTGTACTAATTTATCAATATGTATGTATGTGTCTTTGCGTTTTAAAACTTCATTTTTAATTACCTCTAAAATGTCTGAGAATGAGTTTGAACGCATTAGTAACAGTGGTAGTGACATGGCTACTATGGCTTACTCTGTGTAAACTGCACAAATTCCTGCACTCTTAAAAATGCGTCTTACAGTTCTGTGGTAGTTGCTGAAAATTTCATTGAAATCGATTGTCGCAGAAAATGTAGACGCGCAAGAAAATTTTAACAATAATTTTTGTTTAAACAATAAAGCTATAAGCTCCCATAAGTTTCATCAAAATCGGGTTTTCGCATCTGAATATGTTCCCTTGTAAGATATAATTATTTTAGGCATTTTTCAGGGTTAATCCTCCGATGGCGGAGTCTGTTTTTTTTAATTTAAACGAATTTGGCGTAAGTTGTTAATATAGATTTTATGTCCTCTCGAAAGAAACTGTCGAGTTACCAACGCGATGTCCTCTTAGGGATAGTCAAGTAGAAAAGGTAAACAATTCTACAGACACAAAAATAAATGTTTGTTTGATCATGATAAGAGATGGCCGTACAAGAGGATACTTGGTGTTCGAGAGGGTTAAGAAAAAGTCTTAGTATTCTAGAGAATTTCGAGAATTTGAACGCCATTTTGGGGGCTATACTCGTTTCAACGACACGGACCAGTGTAGATAAACAAAACGCCAGCGCGAGTCCTTTGATAACAATCTGAGAAATGTAACTCCAGCGCTCTCAAATAGCATTTGTGTATCTTCACTGACTCGACTTCTTGGACAAAGTACAGTTTTGTTTAATCGAGGACGTTTCCCGTCCTACGGCACTGCACAAAGTAAGGAAAGACTAAGAGGCATTACATAAAGTACAAATAATGTACCAAGTTAGCGATAGTTACAACGTATTATTTCCAACAAGCAGGAAAATGCAATATAAATAATCTCTCCCTATTATTCGACATGTTTCAAAATTCCAGAAAGGAAATGTTAATTCACGAGAAAGGTATAAAAGACGTTCTGAATTAGTTTCGCAACGGGTTACGGGTTCACGAAATTCTCGATTCCCAAAATACTGCCAACATTTGCGGAATCTCGCGCACCGCCGGTTGTCGGTTAATAAACTTCGATGGAATCGACGGGATCTAAATTGATTAGAAGAGTAATCACCGCGATCGATTTTAAGGTTTCAATTTCGGTCGACCAACCGGAGGACGGAACTATCTTCGGATCGTAAAATTATTTGGCAAATCCAGTGTTGCAACGAGACCGATCAATCGTTCGATCACAAAGGTACACGAACGAATTCGGTTAAGGGTAGTTGCGAAAGTGTTTACAGAGACTGTTTATCTCCAGCTAGCCGTGACGCATAAACTAAACGCTAAATATCGTACATCCGCGTAACAATTCTTCCCGGCCACGCGGGGCACGGATTTATCCCCTGAAACATAGGCCCACAATTAAGGATCACCATGAATTCTGAAAGTGCACAAATCTCCGTGTAACGGCCTGATGTTTACGGTGCCGCGAGCGCGACTCGCCGCCGTGAATTCTCTACGGCGGGGTTGTGTCGATCGACCGGTAGAACAGAAATGGCGAAACCAGGATTCAACGAACGACTGATCTAAACGTGAAATAAAGGAAGCATTAACAACCGCGGGTACTCGCGGCATGCTCTCTCTCTCTCCGCGTAACCGACGATTATCATTAAAGACGTAGGCGAGTTTCGTTGTTTAACGAATCCTTGATTTCCCTCTGTTTCTGTTCCATTCGCCGCGCCGCTCGAAACTTGATTTACGTTCTCGTAGACGGCGGCGACATCCCTTAGTCTGGTTTCGCGTTCGAGCCGTCCTTATTTATCTTTACGGTCCCACCGGATTCGGAAACGGGCGAGAGAGAAAAAGCGAACGGAGGCCGGGGAAGTCGTCGCCGTAAATGGGACGATAAAACTATAGCCGGCACGACGGTAGCAATTTATTATTGCGCTGTAGAGCGCACAGCCAACCGTGCACGTGATGCCACCATTATGAGGAGAGCCGGAGCAGACCTTTTTTTCTCCACCCTCCCCCCTTTTTTACGAGGGTAATGCTGTTTTGTCGTTGCAGCGAAAAAATATGCTGGCTGCCGGCAATTATTACGCGGGGCTGCTTTATGAGAACAAAAAGACGACTATCTTGTTGTCATCGGGAACGACTGGGCGGAGCGCGGACGCGCGCGCGGCACGTCAAACGATCGAGAATACAATGCTTTAATAAGGTTCGATCGAGCCACTCGCGCTCGCTCGTTACATGACAATTAGATTCGCAGCCCGAGGCGGCGAGGATCGATAAATCGGGATTCCTTGCGGCGTTGCAAGTCCGTTGATCGTCCGCCTTTTTCTTATTCCCCCATGCTCGAAGAGACACGAGGCACGGCGGAATCGTTGGTCGGATCTTACCGAAGAAACTGCGATGACGATAAACGGTTGCACGCGTATCCTCGCCGCATTACAATTTACGCAGCAATTTCTCGCACTGTTGACCCAGCGAGCCGCGACGGTCATGGCTCGCGCCTGCCAGCACGAGAAGCACAACCAGTCGGCCAACGAACCATTCTCTTAATCATTTAATCGACCTCTCAATTAACTTTCATTCGCCCGATCAACGATTACTCGAAGCATTCTGCTCGGCGTCAGCTCCGACCATCATCTCCACTCTTTTATTGTTTCAATCCACGAGGAGGACAAATCGTGCCCGCTCGAACGATACTTCGATAGACTTCGCTGGAAAGGATTACATACTTTGTTCACAGAAGCACTGTCAGGGAATTAGAAGAATGAAATTTGATTTTTTCTTTGTCTTATTTGTAGACGATTTAGTATCACCTCTTGACTCGAATACGTTTGATGGAAATGGTTTGCATTATTTTCTTCGTGCATCGCTTTTTTCTTGCATGAACATTGTGATGGATCCATTGTGAATATAGGAAATACGTGTTGAATATAGGAAATTATGTAGTGACCTGAAAAGCCTTAATAACCATTCATTTCGGTTACGGTTTTGCAATCGCAAATAACGAATGACGAGTCAAAATGACTCGTCATTTAATTCTTATTTGACAGTTGTTGAAATTATAAGAATGTTCCCACGAAAACTTTTCACGTAAACTTTTTCATTAGAACATTTATTAACACAGAAGTTCGAGAAGCTTTGAATAATTGCAACCTTGTCATTATTATAGAGTAGTGGATATTGGTATAGTTTAATGCTCCGTTGTTCTAGTGTTAAACGCTTATTGTCTTTTTATATCTATATAGGCTTACAAGCACCAGTCACATATATCTGTTCATAAATTTCTTTTTCCCAGATTGAATGGTTTTGTGAGAACCCACATATGCGTTCATAACTTAAACCGAATGGTTGTGTGTATGTGTGCATGTTTGTGCATGTTTCGAATTTTGGGACTCAAAACATCTGCATATCAGATGGGTCATTTTGCAGTTCTAAAAATTCTGTATGGATTGGGGGCATTTATGATGCTCCCTTCTCTTTCGTGCGAAACAAAAGCTGCGATTAAACGATTCTCAGCTCGATAGTGGCACAATTTGTCGGGGCAAAAACGAAATACTAAAAACACGTGGCATTTTTCACCACCACACTCACCTTACTTCGGAGGTTTATGGGAAGCAGGAGACAAACAATTCAAAAACCATCTGTATCGTACAGTGGGAGAGTCGCTACTTACGTATGAACAGGTCAAAACCTTCATAATCGAAATCGAAGCTGTTTTGAATTTCAAACCATTAATCTCCTTATCCTTGTCTCCCAATGATTTTACTATCCTTATCCCAGCTCACTTCTTGATTGGAGATTCTTTAATGAGCTTAACACAGAATACTTGTAAGATTTATCAATGATTGTATCAATGATTGTATTGATGATATATCAAGATTATCGTTATGGCAACATATTGCAACAGATTGTCATAGCTATAATTTCTAATCGTAGTATGAATTATTGTGGATAAAAATTAAATGCATATTTTGACAATTATTAACCGTAGTTTCATGAATTGTAAAGATTAATCCTCGTACTATAATTGTAATATAATTAATATTTATAAGGCACAGATTCGTTGCCATTATACGCTATACATACAGTTGCATAAGTTAATATTTATAATTATACTTTAAACCACCGGAATGCACAATACTATTGAACGCGATCGTTCAAAGCGGGCGGAATGTTACGTCGTAACAACATTGTATATAAGCGCATATGAATTTGTGACACTGTATATGCGCATAAGTTGTATAAGTTCTGTATACAGTATAAGTATACACAAGTAACTTATACACTGTAAAGTTCATATGCGCTTATATACAATGTTGTTACGACGTAACAACGCATATATGGGTTCATAGCCAAAATCGAATGGTTATGCGAAAACGCATATATGGGTTCATAGCCAAAATCGAATGGTTATGCGAAAACGCATATATGGGTTGATAGCGTTCAAAGAGTCAACAAATTTTTCTCTCTACCGTAGAAACGCGTCGCTACGGAAGAAATAAAACACGTCGCTGTAGAGACTGCCGTGTCCGTGCAACAAATCTCTGTTGTTATGCGGTTTCCAGATAGCGCGTATAGAAACGGCGAGGAACGTCCGGACCGGTCAAAGCTGATGTGAAGGGACGATTGCTGCGTCAGGAAGGGCACATGAGGGGGGAGGGAAACGCTCTAATCCGACGGTGTTATCCTCGGTAGGTCTTGCGCGAACTTCCGTTCGTTGACGGGCGTCTTGGAAAGGCACGCAACCTCGGAAAATCTCATCCGCTCGTTACACGTCGCGGCCGTGTTTCTTCGGGCCGAGAAGTTAGTCGCCGGAGCAGCGAGTCAGCTGGTTCTTGCCGCGGCGTGTTCCGTTCCTCGACAAAGAGAGGATGTCGTAAGACGCTCGTACGACATCGTGGCCGGCTGCTTCTTACGAGCTCAATAGGATAATAACCCCGGGGTCGGTCGACGCTACCGGTCGAACGGACCGTTTCAATGGGTACACGCGAGTAATAGCCGTAATAATAATTGCGCTTGTGCCCTGCGTCTTCGCCCGCTCGTTTCTTCCCCTTGCGTTCTACTCTGCGCTGCGCAGCCCCGATACCCGTGCGTCTCAGAAACTTTGAAATGTGCTCGGGCCACGGGACGCGTTCTATGTGGGCCGCGTTTCCTGTCGTCGTTGACAAATGCCTGGATCGGCTGCGGCTTTGCGGCTCAAATCGATACCGGCACTTTAACGCGTTCACCTGGGCTTCGCGCTTTAGGAACTTGTTCCCCGCTACCCGAACCTGGTCGATGCTGGAAACGGGAGAATGTCGCCCGCGTCAAGCCGCACCAGCCAACACATGCGTGCATGGCAATACCGTTGTGCAATTAATACCGGCACAGTTGTAGCCTGGCTATTAAGATCGTCGGGTACGAAGACGGGAGACAGGGCTGATTAGCGTTCACAATTTCTAGATTGCGAGCGTGAACGACAAAGGCAGAAGTTCATGTACACGATCGAAGAAGAAGACGCGCGGTGGTGTTCTATTGTCGCGACGAGAGCAAAACGGTAATCTCAGCTTTATTGTTATTAGTCTGGCGAGTTTACGAGATTGTAATAGACTTTCCGGAATGCTGCGACTAGTTATTCTCGCGTTCTCTGACTCGCACTACAAATTGAAGT
>CM052096.1:11586183-11598897 GCA_028453745.1 Agapostemon virescens | reverse complement strand
TCACCAATATTTTAGAAATAAATACATTCTTAAGTAAAATGTACTGCCTTTACATACTACTCCAAGCAACCAAAAATTATTTCCGTTCCACATGCAAATATTTTCTCAAATAAATCCGTACCCAAGGGGTTAACACGTTAAACGGTATGTCAGTCCTTGGGGACTGGCGGTATTACATTTGTAAATTAATTCTGCGGTCGTATGTCTACTCGCAGTCGCCGGACCTTTTTTACCGTTCCAGTCGTGTCTTCTCTCAGCCACCGCAGCAAAGAACCATACTGATCTTATATTATATTAAGTCGACAAGCTTTGGAGATACTTAGAATTCGAAATAATATTTTACAAATTGTGCCTAAGTGTAATTAGAAGTAATAAGAAGTAAATAGTAATAAGAAGCAGTTTTGCTTCTTAAACAATTTTTATAATGACACTCTAAAATGGTAAAAAGAGAGCTGCCGAGGGAAGTGTACCATGAAATCGAAAGTAGCGATGACGAATTTTATTTTGACTCTTTAGATACTAATTTGGAAAATATTTATAGCAGTGATTCTGATAGCGACATAGTTCCAGCGAAGATTAAATAGAAGAAAATTATGACAATGAGAATAATGGTATAAATGATTTTGGAGACTGCTTTGAAAAATACCACACAATGGAGAACTATAAAATATAATTTTTACATAAAATTAAAACATATTATTGTGTTACATATATCTAAAGTTTAAAAAGGAATTAATAAATTTTGTTTTTCCTCCATAATCTTGCATATTGTATATTACTGTTCGTTCAACGAAAATTAAATCCAACCAGTACGACACCTATGCATAAACTTAATACGACCGCAAAGAGTTGTATAGTAAAGTACATAGTAAAGTAAATAGTAAAGTACATATCATTTTAAAAGATCGTAGGGAACGTGATCGCGTAACTTCTTCTTCGGGAGTACGAGGGAAACAAAATATGTTATATATAATTTATATAATAATATTTCAATAGATTTGACTGAAGCAGAAAAGCACAAGTGGAGTGAGCAAGTCGTTTGTTTATGCACAATTGCATTCTTTCCATTTAAAGTTAAATAAAATGTGACGCGAAAGATAAGCAAAATAACTCCGCGTTCAACGTGTTAACATGATCGTGTAAACTCGCGGTGGAATCTTTGAAGTAATAACCGCAGTGAACGGGAAGCAACCAATAAACTCGCTTGGGCGGAGATATTTATTCATCTATAATCCATTAATGTTTTTATCCGATGTCCGATAGCCTAACTGGATATAATGACGAGAAACGGTTTAAAGAAAGAGGCGTGTTTTGTCTCTACAGACTGGTACCAGAAGATTGCGATTCTAAGTGAGCACTTCGATTAAACTCATGATTTGCGGAAATTGCTTTCATATTTCAAAAAAACAAGTGATGGATTTATGAATGACATCCTTGAATTGCAAATTCTTAAGAAACCACTTTGAATGCTTCTTCGGAAAATAATACAAATGTTGTTCTATTTTTTAAACATGGCTTCGACCACTTACAAATTCCTTGTTTTAAATGAATCAGCCTATAATTGAGTCGTTTATTTGGAAAGTGGCTTAAGTCCATTTATGCTCGAATCGAGATATTGAAGGGAGATTTGCGTTGGATTAAATTTAAAAATATGGGTAACAGATAACATAATAGAATAATGTTTTTGAGTTTCTAAAGTTGTCAAATTTCTCATCCCAATTAGCATAATTAACATTATTGAAGAAATAATATGTTTTTGATGGCTATGAATGGACTTACGCCATTTTCAAAATCAATGAAACGACGTCTTCAATTCTTAAGAAAGCACAAGTCCATAGGAAAAGTTAATTTCCCTTGAAATTAAAATAAATGTATACACTTTTATGTTATAAAATCAAAAAAATATTCACTTTCATTCTTTCTTAAATAATTTTTCCATTAAAATTAATACAGTTTTATTAATTATTATTCAGTCTTCTCCAGTTTGTGTACGCGGGAGGGATTTAAAATAACTGTGGTGTGCAGGTGGTATATAATGTAATAAATCCATTAAGTCCTTATATTTTAGGTTTGTGAGTGGTCTCGGTTTTTTGTATAGTGATGCCAACTGGATATTATTAAGTTTTTCGGTCTTCCCCGTTACGGTAGTAAATCCAATGTTTTGAATGGTGCATCTTCGTTCATTGTCGTTTCATAGAATAACTTATATGAATCGCTTCTCAAAAATCTCATCCAACATACTTTAAACCAATTTACTCTTTCACCATCAGTATTTTTTAGTCTTTTAAAAATCGAATTTTCTGTTGACAGGCACTGTTCCGTTGTTTAAAACAAATTCATTGCACATTGATAATTCAAGTGTTACTTTGATAATTAAACATAAAGCTGGGATCTCATAAAATTTTATTGCATAATTATTTTCTATATCCATTTGAAATTCTCACAATGGGACTTACGCCACTTTCAAAATAAACTTTTTCATCGCTTCATCAACCAGCAAATTTTCGTGTTACAAAATCTTAACGATTTTAAATATATTAGTAACAAGTTGCCTCAGAATGAAAAGATCTTGTAAAAATGTAACTATTATGGTAGCTGAATCGATTTTTTTTAAATGGACTTAAACCACTTTCAAAATAAACGGCTCAATTATTCCTACTTGCAAATTGTGTGAAGACATTTCTGCAACTACTCTTCGATGTACAATAACCTCCCCTGTATTTTAATTATTGGAATACATTGCGCAGGTTATTTTCAAAACAATAAGAATATAATATTGACATAAGAAGAGATCAGGTTTGTACAAAATTTTGGAAAAAAGCTATTTATGATCGACCTTGTTAAGAGTTTGCTTTCGTTTAAGCATATGATTGCAGTTGTAATGTAGCTTATTGGTGCGGCCCTGGCCATGGGAATCGGCCTTAAGTATGCGGATCGACCCTAACTGTACGAATCGGCCGTCGCGTCGGACATGATCGCGTTCGATCGCTTCGCAGCGTATTTAAATTGTTTTTAACGATCGTTCTTGCCGGCGCGCACAGCGTGGCCTATCCCGTTCCGACAGCCAATGAAGAAGCACTTAATTATTCGTTTACCTATACTGTTAATAAATCATAAATTAACCTAGTTTAACTAAATTCCATTATTTCACGCAACGCTCTCTGATTTACACGCGGCGGCAACACGATTTAAGCTCACAATTTTATACAACAATAAATATAGCAATTTACGAAAATTTAATTTACATTAGACATCAGTTTACGTCCCATAAAAATAATATATTTTAAAAATTGGTGCTTTCCGCGGCAGTTTATGAGTGAACATCGCGAATTCTTTTCCATGCTTGCCGATGAATAATCGATTCATCGTTTACAGAACGCGGTAAATGTTACTACTTTTAATTAATTTCTACGCCGCGTTTAACAGCACGCGAGTTCCGCGAAAATTTGTTATTTAGCCGATCGAACATTATAATTCAGGGATTACGTTGTTTCCCCAGCGGCGCGGTAAATAATCGTCAGACGGTTAAAAATTTCGAGAATTTACGACGGTGCCGGCAGTATTTTTCTCGCAGCCGCGCTCGATCCGTTACATCGATGTCCCAATCTGCGGAACGATGGCTCGCAAATCAACGATTTTTTACCATTACTGCAACGATTCCGCATTTCCGATACATACCGTTCGTTCGTTACCGTTCCAAATTCTGGCATAATTGTAGCGGCGCGTAACGAATGACTCGTGAAAGCTAAAAACCGAGCGTGCCGCGAGAAAAAAAAAGAAATGAAATAATAACGCGACGAGAATTGGAAAGAGTCGAAAAAAAAAAAACGTTCAAGGAAGATAACCGGCGATACTAATCGTTAGGTGCTTATGCAACGTATCAATTATGGGGCGGAGAGATAATTGAATCGTTTCAACGAGACGAGTAACGAAGATAATTCATCGTAACTGGCAACGATTACAAAAGGTTCGATATTCCATCGAAACACGATCGCCTGTTGTCGAATCGAGGTCAAATAGTGCACACCATGGTCTCCAGTATCAATTGGCCGAATCACACGCCCCTTTTGCTTTTTATCGCGGTCGTGCGTCGAGATTTCGCGTGACTTCGATTTCGAGCAATGTTGTCGTCTGCTATTACCGGCCGTATTCTGGTCCATCCGTCGGGTAGACCGTACCCGTACAATGTAACCGAGCGCCCGTAGATCATGTTTCACCGATAAAACCCTGCCACTCGGTGGAGACTCGCGATAATTAATTGCCGGTTGCTCATTCGAACAATTACACCTGAATGCCGTAGCAATTATCGGCGCGAGGTAGCAACGACGCCTGCGTTTCAACAAACGCACTCATTTGTCGGCCGACTGCTTATTACCGCGAGTCATCGAAATTTTCGCCAGGCAAAAATTGTCCGTCAGTGTTGTCGTGAAAATACCATCCCGTCGGTATGTGGAACGATGAACCGAGGAACGGAATGTGCGCGTTCGATGGCCGAAGGAGCTTCGGCTATGTTCAGCGTTCAAGCCTGTAGAATATCACGAATGTCGACAAAACTCATTATCTTTCAACTGACACCGTTTAGCTTACCGATTTCATTGGTCCGGTAAGTATATCATGCAATACGAACTCCGTCGTAGCAGATAGTTTCTCCGAAAAGCCATTTCTTCCCTTAGAATATTAACCCTTTGCACTTGAAGCAACTTTATTCGAAAATCGAAACAATGTTTTTACCTATAATAGCTCCATTGTACATAATTTATATCCTTTCGTCTATATGAAATTAATTACTATTACTCGTACACAGTAAACTTTTTCCAAAGGAAAAAGATAGGTGTTTACGTTTCCTCGGACATTGTCGACATCTCGAAGAAGAAAATGATCAGAGTTCAAGATCACGAATATTATTTTAGCTCGCCGATACAATACGATACGAAACGTTGAATACGTTAATAGAAATTTAAAGGGAAGTCGTATATCTTCATTATGCTATCAATTTTCATTAGACAATCTAAAGCCAAGGAAAATAAATTCGAAATGAAAATTCGTTAATGTAACAGGATAGAGTTTCCAATTAATGTCTCAGCCGGCTAAGTGTGCTGTAGTGGGGCCGAGCTGCCAAGTAATTAATATTATTACGTCACAGGAAAATGGTTGAAGATTAAACTTTCGAGTCTTTCCGAAACTCCGAAAAAACTACAATTCGTTTCGACAAAAGTATTCGTAAAACGATAACATGGAAATTAACTGGTTTCGCCTTTCTCTCGAACCCGTTGCAATTAACAGAAATTGCCGGTCGCGGGTTCTAGGAACTCACGTGAAAATGATCGAGGATAGCGTAGTAATAATAGTATCAAACTCCGGCAATATCAAATTTATTACTCGGCGAGCTAATGCGCAATCTCGTTTTGCCTTTCGCACAGTTGCTCCGCCAAGTCGTCCGGTATTAGAGCGCCGATTGGCTACGGCGGTTGCCGCGATATTTCCGAAATGGAAATTATGTTCGCGGATGACAGAGGCATTTTTTCTCGCGGGCCTGTTAAAGCGCGCATCGTTACGGGCCGGTCTGTTTCTGACGGGTGAAAATCGATCGCGCCGACACGGATCGACCCGGCCATCGGGTACAAGTCCCCGTCGTCGAGCCATCCAAGAGTCACGCCGAGACACGGCGTCTCTGATCAATTTGTCATCGCGTGACCCAGTATCAAAGATACGAGTCCCTGGAGGCTGTAGCTTCTGGAACCATCCAGTTTACGTATACATGCGCTGGCATACGGACGCAGCTCGATACCGTCGAATCGGCCAGGTTATGTGCTGGAAACGGTAGTGGAACTGGTCGATTCTCGCATTCGATTCCACCCACTGTTATTTAACGCTGTATGCTCCCCGGTGCTCGTTCAACGAACACCTCCCGAGCTACTTCATTGCGCTACTTTGCTTCCGTAGTCTGCGCGATGGTCGAAACAGCTGCTGCGGAACATAAGCCTCGGAACTTGGCTATCTCTATCCTGTCTCTGCTAACATCGTACAGGCCCGGCCGTTTTATGGATCCCGTATAAACACGTGTAAGGGATAAACATGTGTGCGAGCTTCCACCAACGGCTCGCTGCTTGTCCGAAGCATACGATCCAGGTAGTCTTCGTTTTTACAGAATTGTCTATTCGACGGTTCTTTTTTTTCAGCTTGTTTTATTGGATGATCGAAACTGCGATGTTATCGGACAGGCCACAGTTCTACTCCGATCTACCCTATCTCTAACGCAATGTTTTGTCGGATGCCGGGGTTAGAAATCGCGTACAAGGTTTAGGAAAATCAAAAGAAGTTGTAGGGAGCACCTTAGGTTGCACGTGCCTCGCCACGTGCCTAACAAATTAGTTAGTATACCTGAAAAGGATGCAAAAGGTCATTTGAACATCCTGCAAAGAGATGTGTGTGTAAAAAATAATGTAAAACGTAAAACAACTTGACAGTGTAAAAAATGTCTGGTTCCTGTACATATTCCAAAATGCTGTGAAATGTATCATACTTTACAGAATAATTAATTTAATATTTTACAATGTTACTTAATTATCGTCCATTAACATTATATATCAACCAGATTAAATATTATACAGCATTGTAAATTTCGAAATAAAATGTTCTGTTTCTGAGCATCTATATAACCGTTCAAGGTTCAAGTGTCAAGGGGTTATTAAACAGTCTACTTTTTTCTCTACAACTTAACCCAGACCACGAATGACCTTTCTAATAGGTCAGTTTATTCGTCTTGAAATACTGTATCAGAAGTAGAAAAACATATCGTTCCATTTAAAAAGAAACAGAGATGACCTTTGTATCTCCTTGACGCCTTCACTTATAAAAAACATGCATTTAACCCTTTGTACTCGAATGGCGATTCTGAGGCGCCACGAAAAATTGGCACACTATTATTTAAAATAATTTGAACATCGCTATTTTTATATTTAAGAAATTGATTAAAATTTATGTTTTGTAAAAATTGAAATAATTCATGTGGAATGAAAATATCCTAAGTCAGAAGAAATGATCTGGTTTTCTAGTTAAAACAGCTTCGAGTGCAAAGGGTTAATGCATTTTTTCCTATCACCAATAGCAGCCAAGTTATTCAGATGGCCAGTTTTAAGTGCCTCGCCCTGTATAATAAATAATTAGTTTTAATTTAAGTACACTGTTTTCGCAAAGGAAAAAGCGAAGGTGTTCCGTTGTGCTGCTATACAGGATGGTCCACGCAATTGTTTCAAGTCATAACTCCGTTATTATTGCATTTACGAAAAAATGCCGAAGGAGAAAGATAAATGGTTTGAAGAGCACTACATCTGTAGGCCTTTAATTTTTTTGTAGATGCAGCAGTGCATGTGCAATTAACAATTGCATAATTTCTTTAAACAGAAGTGCATATTTTTTTTTATATTAAAAAAATGTCTTTATTGAAGAAGATATACAGTAGCTCACGAAAGTATTCGGACACTCTTTGAATTTGTATAACATTTTTAAGATTGAACCAAACGTCTTGATTTTTCTGGAGCAATTAGAACCATTGATTTACTAAATGATATGCGAAAAGGATTTTGTAACAGTTGCAATTGGTATGAATTACATGAAAAATATAAAAAACATTCTTTAAACATTTTTCATTTGAGTCACGTATAAAAAATTTTAAAGCCTCATTTTGTAGATCTATGATAATTATACATATGCAGAAAAATTCATTGAAATCGATCGACGTACACACGAGCTGCACGCCATCAAAAATGGTGCAAATCGCAATTTTTCACGATATTCGGTCAGTTTCTGTTTAAACTCCACAAATTCTTACAACTTTCTACGCGTGTCGTTTTTTTATGCGCTAATCGATTTCAATGAAATTTTCAGCATGCGTATAACTAACATAGGTCTGCAAGATGCATATTTTAAATTTTCATTACGAGTTAAAATAAAAATGTTTTAAAAAATGTCTTTTTTATTTTTTCCTGTAGTTTCTTCCAATTAGAATTGTTTCTAAATTATTCTTGCGTATCATTTAGTAAATCAATACTTCTAGTTGCTCCAGAAAAGTCAAGTCGTTTGGTTGAATCCTTAAAAAGTTATTTAGGACTGAAGAGTGTCCGAATACTTTCGTGAGCTACTGTATATATATATATATGAATATGTAGTTTTTCGAAGGGAAATGTGGAAGAGAGAGAGGGAAAGGCGTGCAATGAAAGGAATGACGTGGACGTTGTAAAGGTATAAGGGTTGTTTGATCGCAGTGACTCAGATGTTTTGGATGACGTGTCTGTGGCATAGTAATAGCGACGCGTTGGCGTTCATCGGTTATACAACAGTTTTTCTTATTCATCGAGGGTTTAAGCTATTTCATTTCCGGGGCGATCGCGGCCGATGCATACGTAAAAATTTTAGCATTTCATTCGGTGACGTCGACGTCGTAACATGGGGGGATCTGTAGAGTTTAAAACGAGCCCCGCAGGAACTTCGAATCAAGCGATAAAGGTTCCGGGATGTTCCCCTATTGGAAAACTTGGAGATTTTTAGGGGATCTAATTGCGCGATCTCCCCGTTCCCAGATAAACCTCAATCACGACAACGATTCCTCCGAGAGACAAACAGAGGGTTCGATCGGGAGTGTATCTTTGAAAACGCGACTGTTTTGCTTCGCCCTCGTTGCGGCAGTCCTGATAACTGCGAAACCGTAATATCTCTCTCGCGTACACCTTTCAATTTGAATAATCCGATGAATAAATTTACTCGGCCATACAGTCCCGGCAATTGCAACATCCCCGGCATTTCCTTCCGTGGGTGGGAGCGCCTATCTCTCGGGACGTCCGTGTTCAAGCCGGCCGCTATCAAATAATTTTTTATTCGCTCGGTAAGCGAAGAATAGCGAGGCGAGCTTACATCTGGTGTCGCGATAAGTCACGGGGGAGATTCTCGGCTTCGACTATAAATCCGTTCGCGAAGCACGGGTTTATTTTTAAGCTGATCACCGTTAGGCGTTAGCCTCGCTATTAGCGGTTTCTTGAGTTTCCACGGTGAACTAAGGCAGCACCCGTGATCCAGCAGAGGCGAGGGACGGGATGCGACCAGCTGACGCGTGAAAAACCCTCGAACTAGGTTGAACCACTTCGAATATATCATTTTTATCGTGCCGGGACTCCTCCTCGTGCCAATAATCCATAACTGGCCGACGGTTTTCGATTAAATATCTATTAACCCCGAAGGTTTTTTAAAGCTGCCGGGCGAACCGAGCCGGGAACTGGGTCGTCCAGGTGTTCACCACGTTTTGCGCCCGGCCTGGCGTCGCTCGGCTCGACGTCCCGTTCGAATATTAAGAAAAATCTCCGGTGGCAATAGTTCTTACCATCGCGCGGCTGGTTCGCCCTCCGACGCCCGTCGCCTTTTGTTTCCCGCTGGCAAAGGGCAAGGGGCGCGCATGTCACTGGCTAAAATTGATTTATTATCGCGCAACCGTTTTCACGAACTGCGTTTCTATTCGTTCCGTGGCAGTATTCATGGTGCAACGAAAACTGTCAGGCTCTGCGCCGCCGCCTAGCCTAGTAGCCTGATATGGCCTAGCCTGGGCTGTCCCGGCTTGGTCTCGCCTCGTCTCGCCTCGCCTGGCCTGACTAGATGCAGCGGGTTGGCTGTTGCAACGCGAATGCATTGTATGCTCACACAACAATCAACATTGTCCGTGTATAGCTCGGCGGGTGCCTCATACGGGACCCACAATACTAAACTTGACGTGTGCGTGTCGCGCGTAGAAAGCCAGACACACCGATACCAGCGCAGAGCGCGGCGACGGGGGAGATTCGTGCGGCTCAGAACTCGAGATGCAATATCTCCCAAGCTCGGTCGGGCCGTGGCTGAAACGGGAACGAAACGTGTCGGGCACGGGCCAGATCATGCCGGCCTCGATTTTCGAGAAGGACAACCGTTCTCTAGGCTCTTTTCTTAGTTCGTCAGTTTTCTTGCCCGCTACACCCCGCCGATACCGTTTTCATTCGTGTCGAGTTTACGGGACCCTTTGCACTCCAAGCAATTTTAATTCCAAAATCGAAACATTCTTTGTACCTAGAATAGTTAGATTCTACATTGTTGTGTGCGTGTTAAGACGCGACAGCGCCTTAATCCCTTGGGTACGGATTTATTTAAGAAAATATTTGCATGTGGAACGGAAATAATTTTTGGTTGCTTGGAGTAGTATGTAAAGGCAGTACATTTTACGTAAGAATGTATTTATTTCTAAAATATTGGTGACATATGTAGTATTAAGATGTCTTCAACTAATTAGAATTGCAAAACAAAAATAAATTAATAACAACAAAATAAAACTAAATGAAATAAATTCAAAGTTTAATTTTTGGTTTGACGTCTTAGACACGTCATCCGCTCTTAGGGGAAAAAAGTGAATGACGTGTCTCAGACGTCAAATGTACCCAAGGGGTTAATAATATTTTTAATGAATGAAGAGGTTTATGGCGCGGGCTCCGACGTTCCACTATTTTTGAGGAACCATTCAGCTGAATGCCAGATGTGTTAGGTAGTATTTAACAAAACTCGGAACGTACATTTATTAGGGTTGTCCTCGGTGAACACGTGCGCGGCTGAGACGTCGACTTTATGCTCATAATTATGAACGTGGTCTAAGTCAAAATTAAAAAAAAGATGTATTTATCAGTTATTTCACACCACATTATTTTAAACTAAATTTATTCAATGTAATTTTTATGATATCGTAAAAAATGAACCATTACAAAGTGGTTGTAATTTCAGCATTATATGGAATTCATTTAGTGTTAATTTTGAAAGTGGTTTAAGTCAAAAAAAGTCGTTTTGGATCTTTCACCTAAAAGAGGAAGACCAAAAATATACGGAAACATTAAATTACTTCTATTATACACCACCACTAGACCAGTAACGGAAGAAAAACATAAAGACATTATGTGTTTACTACCATACATCCCTCCAGTTTTTCAGGAACATTTTAAGAATCTTAAAAACTCGAAATCATAAAAATGGATTTCTTTCTAAAAATAATTAATAAATGTTCATGAATTATTTCATTAAAGTTATAGTTTCAAATAAAACTCATAGTTTTTTATTGCTTTAAGTCATTTATAGGACATTCAGTTAATTTTGAAAATGGTCAGTTCAAACTTTAAAAACAACATTTTCGTATGAAATTTACACCAAATTTCATATTCATAATAAATTTCCATTAATCGAGACTAATAAAATTATAAATTAAAATGTCGCATAATGTAAAAATATTTTTTAATTTATTCAAATGCAATTCATTAAATATCTCGAAACAAGAAATATATGACTTAGACCACTTTCATAATTATGAGCACATATAGAAGATGACTAATAATTCGGATAAACGCGTCCTGTGGTCGACCATTGTCGGTGGAACCGATGCAACCTCTGCGATCGCACCGGAAGTGCAGCGATACTTACACTGCGCTGCCGGTTTCGCCGCTCCTGGCAAACGTCCGTTGTTTATTTAAGTAGCGACTGTTGTCGAAACACGCGTGAGACCCGGCACCGGCACGCCAACGCCATCAACACCACCGTCGTCGGCTGCCGACTATTTTTATGGAATCTATAAACAAGTGTAACGAATGTGCTCGCCGACATTCTCACTCCCTTGCTTTTCCCAGCTTCCGTTGCACACAGCGTTGAATTTCAGCTGCTCGAGGAGTTGGACGGTTCAAACGTTGCCCGATCTCCGTCCACGATGAAATGCATGCTCTAATAGTAGACTGATTCGAGTGTACCGACGCGTTATAAAGTATGCAGTTAGTATCGCGCACAACGCGCTCTATTGTTGACCTGTTCACGGATTCAGATGGTTCCACTGCTTTTGTTTTGCTTTTGTTAATATCGCCGGGCATAAAGTATGTAGCACATCGGATACGCCGTTGATGCTTTTCTTCCCTTTTGTTTTCGGCATTTCTTTTCGCTCGCTTTCCGTAAACGCATTCTGTAGATGCACACTGGGTGAATAAAGCATTCGTACATCTCTTAAAAATGAATAATTATCTAAAAATTTAATCAAACGACTCGAACTTTTTCGCGATACGACGAGGACTCGTTTACTAGATAATGTGTACATACTTTTTTCTAAGTTACTACTGCTATTGGAATTGAGAAGAAAACAGTGAAAAGCGTAATTTGTAACTTTTTTTACGTATTGCTGGAATGAAAAGTTGAAAGATGCGTTTTGTAAAATTGAAATGAGTTTTATAAAAGAAACTGATACGATCGATGTTAAATATATTGCGCGACATAGAACGTAATCGAGGGGACTCGTCAAAGTACTAAAATCTAATTTGAGCAACTTGTTAAATAATTTGTTGCAAATAAACTGAATCTTAGTAATTTTATTTTTCAGTGTACATAAAAATGTTCGTTTGTTTTATCATTAATACATAATATATGTAGATACATTTTTAATGCATATTCCTTCATTTCTTTTTTCGAATCATTCCTAAACTTGTTTATAGAAGCGAAACATTCTTTGATATGCAGTGTACGAGTTTGGCTGTGACTCAGTGTACATAACTTACGTCTACAATGTGCAGCTTTGAACCCTTTCCAGACAAGGATTTTTGAAAATATTGGAAATATTCTCGTCGTACAGCTAAATTTTTCTAGTAATGTTTAAAGTACTGAGGAAAAATTATAATGTATACT
>CM052096.1:11525968-11556020 GCA_028453745.1 Agapostemon virescens | reverse complement strand
ATTAACCCTCTATGGGCCCGTGTAACTTTCAGGTCACATTTTAATTTATCGACATTTTACCAAATAATTATAGCTTTTTTCATGAGATGGCGCATAAATCTTAATTCTATAACGTTTCCAAGACAACCAATATTAATATTTATGACCGTTGCTAGGCTCATCAACTTGAAATAACAAAATAAATGCTGTGCAAACTGTCTGCAGTGAAAATAAGCGAAACCATTCGATCCAATTGATATTATTTGTGCTTTTGTCAGTGATTACCAAACTAATAAGAGTGCACATAATAGCTCTGGGTTCGTATATCGATAACAACCTATTTGTTTGCATTTCAATTTTCAATTTGTTACTGTTTTTTATGATACAATTTTGTATCTTTGAGGTTACAGTGGCGTATTTCTTTGGTGCACTTATGGTTGAGTTGCGATGATAGTATAATTTCGGGAAGCTAACACCTATCTTCTTTATTTATATCTGATCTTCGTCCCTCCCATTAAACGCGTGTGTTTCTACGTCTTTTATGTTTTCGTTTGGTTGCGCCGAAAATATTTGTTTGCAAAGGACAATTATAGCTTTTTTCGTGAGATCGCACGTAAATCTTAATTCTATGACGTTGCCAAGATAACCAATATTAATATTTATGACCGTTGCTAGGCTCATCAACTTGAAATAACAAAATAAATGCTGTGCAAACTGTCTGCAGTGAAAATAAGCGAAACCATTCGATCCAATTGATATTATTTGTGCTTTTGTCAGTGATTAGCAAACTACTATTAGCAAAATAGTGCACATAATAGCTCTGGGTTCGTATATCGATAACAACCTATTTGTTTGCATTTCAATTTTCAATTTGTTACTGTTTGTTTATGATACAATTTTGTATCTTTGAGGTTACAGTGGGCCATCATGGCAGATTTCGGTACATTTAGGATAAAGCTTGTGCTTTCTCCCGTTTTCAGATTTATACATCATATACCCAAAATATGAATACAAAATCAGATAGAAATAACAGAGGAATTAGAATGAGACGCATTAGCGGTAATAGATCCGATGATTCCTTATTAGATTCCGAGTCCGATGAAGATGTAATAGTATTTCCCCGGCGACAGATAAATGTCATTGACAGTGACAAAGAACTTAGTACTCAATCCTCGTCAGATGAGGAAGATGCAGGACCACAAAGAATTGTTTGGCAACCGCTATCCCAGACGAATAATAATAGTTGTTATCGCCCTTGGATAGGAGATTGCCCTAATGTCCCCGAAGCACCCCATTCTCCTGTGACCTATTTTCGAAAACTATTTGACAAGGAAATTATAATCAATATAGTTGACTATACCAATATGTATGCACTGCAATGTCATTCAACAAAGAGATTTCAAAAATAAAATGTTTAATTTTAAATTAAACGGAAAAATTTTTTTTCATTTGCATATATAGATTTATAATTTCTGATTTTTCGTTCCCCCAATTTTTTTGGATTAAAAACAAAAATTCGGCCCATAGATCGTTAATTTCACTTTACCTTACTCGGATGATCTTACAAATAGTTCATTAGATGTTTCACTAAATAGATTGTGAACGCTTCTTATGAAATATGACAATCACAAGCAGTGACGGAAAACAATGTTTCATTAAATTCGATGCAAAAATCTGTCTTTGTGGTTTGGATATGTTATTACACAAAAGAGAATATTCACTCAAGAATTATTTTCGATTATTTTAGATGTAACAAATAAATGTGTTAAAAACGATGTGATCATTTTTTAACACGTTAAACGCGAAGCTATTTCGTCCAGCTTTCATATCACATTTCATTTAACTTTAAGTACAAAGATTACAGCTGTGCATAAACAAAAGGCATGCTTACCCTATTTGTGCTTTTCTGTGTCGATGTAATTTATTAACCCGTTGCACTCGAATGGCGCCTCTAAAACTTACCTGAAAATCACATAGAGAATATATATTACAATAAAATTGTTTAAACGGAAACATTTTTTTTCATTTGTATATACATATAGGTTTATAATTTCTGATTTTTCGTTCCTCCAATTATTTTTATTAAAAACAAAAATTCGGCCCATAGAGGGTTAACACGAAAGAAAATTAACCATGTACAAATGAACAATTCTATGAAACTATGAAAATTCGATTTCTAACGAAATATAATGAAACAAAATTGAATAAAAAGGTAGTAGGTTGATTTAAAAACTGTTTCCAGACTGATATTAAAAGTAAATCAGTTCATCGTTCGTTACAGTTAATATATGGAGATTGGACTTTAAATCGTGCGGAGCGCAAAGGACTACAATAAGAACAGCAGAAATTCCGAATAAATTTGTTCGTGTCATTTCTGCAAGGCAACGTATTCCAGTTACATTTAAGGTTCGGTATAACTGTTAATAAGGAAAGGTTGGAAGTTAAGGAGGCAAGTTTCCTTTCGTGCGAAGGTGACCAAACAGTGTGGAAGGATCAAATATCGCTTGTAGTTCGTGTTCCGCAGATGTTCCAATCCTTATAAACATGAGCCTATACCTTAAACAGAGCGCGTAAGGCCTCCGATCAAAGGGCTGGGTTGTCGAGGGGGGCGCTCATTTTGTTGAACGAAATGGAAACAACCTGTTCAGGTATACCGTTCCACGCGCGGTTCGCAACACGCGGGATTACTCGGGCGGACGGATACCCCTTGCCGTGCACGGGACCCGGGTGAAACAGTAGGGTTTACGGTTGAAAAAGAACGAGTCGACCGCTGCCAGGGGACAGAGACAGTGTTGCTAATTAAATATATATCTCTATAAGCCGACGTTACAGTTTTATCCGGGCGATATTTTTCCCGACTCAATGATAATGCTCTTCGTACTCCCATTCGTTACTGCCAAAGGGAACAATTAACTCGGCGTACGTCGTCGATGAATTTATCGCCAGCCATTTCTGCATTTAAATGCGTCGGGTTCTCGGTGCAACCCGGCAATAACCATTACATCTTCCGACAGCTCGTGTCTCTTCTTCAACGGTTCAGCGTTTTCGCATCGCCTTCTCGCGCCTTCGTATATACCGGTATCCAAGACGAATCGAGTCGTCGATATTTCGGCGGGGAGAAGCGCGATCGGAGAAAATATTCCGATCGACCAGCGAACGTATTTTCGTGTAACCGAAAGCTTTTAAGACGGAAACGGAAGCCGTCTTGAGCACGCGGCCGCGCGCGCAACTGTTGAACGGTAAACGGGTAAACTAGACCGGGACTCGGCTGGAAAGCAGAGAACAACAAACGGGGCCGGTTTGGTTGCGTAAATCTGTATAGAAAAGACCCGCTCGGCGAGTGTGGGTGGTTGGGTGAACCGAGAGAGTTCTGTTGACGATACATCCCCTTCCCATCTCGCCGGTTCTCTCTTCTCTCCTCGTGGCACAGAAAAATATTGACGTACGCCGGACGCAATCTTCCAGGGAACTGGAGCCGGAGAATGGTTACCGGTACCTACCCGGAGAACCGGCACCGTTTCGGAACGCGCGGTGAACTGGCTTTATTGATCTTTCGAAATCAGGAGGACGGTTAATCCGACCGATCCACTGTCCTCCCAATTAAAAGATAGAATCGGGGAAACAGGGGCAGGGGTTCGGTGGTGGGGGATCGGGGCGCTGGTTGGGGCAGTCGGCTAATTGACAGCTGCCGGTATCGGCTGTCGATTTCTAGTCAACCACAATTTATTTTAATTTCCTCGGCAGAGATAGAAATGTCGGATTTAGAAACAACCACTCGACGTCTCGCGCTTTTTACCCGTTCTTTCTTTCTCCATCTATGGTCTGCTCGCTCGCTTTCCACCACCACCACCACTACCACCACCACTACCACCCACCCCCCGTCGTTCTTTCTCTCTTTCACTCTTTTTCTCTATGATTCCCCTTCGCCGACTCTCTCTATCTCCCCATCTTTCTCCGTCGATCCGCCCCGCGCTCTCTTTTTCATCGTACTCATTCACATTCAAATTTATTCGAACACATAACACACATACGTACGTGTGTTCGCGTATGTATGGGACCGCGCGCGCGAGAGCGGTATGCTTGACAGGAATGCATTCGCGTGCAACGAGTAAAAAGAGCTGGCAGTTCGCGGAGCGTGACATTCGCTCTTCTTCCCTTTTCTCCTCTTTTTTTTTTCCTCATCGGTGCATTATTCGACGCATTGCGGCTGCCTACGCTTTTTTCGGGATGAAACGTGAGCGTCGTTCTCCGCTCGACGCCGTCCTTCAACCCCCATCTCCTCCTCCACGGTTATACCTCTTTCGCTAAGGCATCCTTGCTCATTGTCGTTCGATCTCCCTTTCGCTTTTCCTCTATCACTCGACTTTTCCCGATTTTCTCCGGTCAATTAGCGAACGAGTACACGTAAAACGTCGGGCACCGGCCACTCGACCCCTCGAGCACCCTTCCGACACCCTGTGTTGCGGCGGAAAATCGTGGGTTCGATGCCAGGTCGATTTTATTGCGGCAAATTAACGCCGCGGGCCCCGATATATTCCGCTGGAATATTGTACGTGCCGAGCAGGGATCCCCGCAGAATCGCGGGCGTATAAATGGAAGATGCGTTCGTGATACGCGATTACACAGAAACATATTAATTAAAATAGGCGGCACGTATAATCGATACGTAGACTGCGGAGTTTTTGCATTTCCAGCGTGCGCCGGTGTCCAAAAACTTCCGATTCGAATGAAAGCCCCGATAATGTCCGATGTTAATGCCCCTGACAGGAGTCACTTTCGTGAAACGTTCAACCGACGGAAAGAGATGCCAGTTTCGAGCTTACGATATACGTACAGTGTCGTTTCAATCCATAAACGCAATTATCTACTTGTGTATTCGTTATGCGAAAAAGTTGCTCGAACAAGTTCGTTTCGCTTCGAGGAGGAAGTAATTTTACGAAATCAACGTATCGTTCAGCACGCGCGAATAATGTCATTTCTTTTTTAATCGGATTAATTTATTTCGAGCGATCCGAGCGTTAACGCGTTGAACGCGGAGCTATTTTGCCTAGCTTTCGCGTTACATTTTATTTAAGTTTGAATGGAAAGGATGCAACTGTGCATAAGCGAAAAACTTCAGACCCACTTTCCCCATTTGTGCTTTGAATATTTCTTAATGTTGTATAAATTATGTATGACAGATTATTTTGGATATTTGATAGCGTCAGTCCCCAGGGACTCAGAACGTTTGACGTATTAACCCCTTGGCCTACGACTTATTTTACAATAACAGTGACTAGACTTTCTCTTTCCTCCGCAGAACGACAAAAAGAAAAGACAATAGTATACAATCATAAATTAATTAAAATGTTATTTTCGTTTAAAGAAAATTAAAGAAATACATGTTTTGAAGATTCAGTTCGAATTCTTGATCACGAGTCTGACTCGTTGTTGTAAGAGAAGGGGTTAAGGGGGGGAATACACTTTATAAGATGAAAATTTTCGATTTTTTTCTTTTTTGTTTAGAATTGATTCCAATATGTGTGTAGGATACGTGTATAAAGTTACGGAGCAAAATTTTATGCATTTTGGGAGATACAGCTAGCCGAACAGGTAAGCGTCAGGTGCAAGTGGCGCAAAGCTGAAGCGAAAGGTGAATTAGATAATTTTAATCATCCTAGTCCACTTCACCCAGATGTTCTTAAACATTTAAAACCGATATATGAATAACTTTCAAAGGAGGATTTATTTCCCAGGTGTTTAGGTGGACGCACACAGAATTGCAATGAAAATTTCAATTCAACGGTTTGGCGCCTAAATCCAAAGCATCTAAATACCGGAGCAAAAATTATCGAAACCTCCACCTTTATTGCGGCTGGCATTTTTAACGAGGGCTACTCAGCTATATTAAGAATAATGAATGTATTAAATATTAATATCGGGCAACAATGCAAATTCTTTGCCAATACGTATGACGCGCAGCGCATAACGAGAGAGGAACGCTGCAGACAAAACAGTACAAAAGAGGCACGAATCTCTCGTAGGATGCACCAAATGGAGCAAAATGAATTTTTTGAAACCACAGAAGGCTTACTGTATGGCCCTGGTATAGCGGATTAGTTTCCTGCAGAAGTAAGTGTTCAATAACTACTACTCTAACAGTCGAAAAACTTTAAACGCGTTTTTCTCAATATCATATTTCTGAATCTTGTGTACACGATACAGAACGATCTATTGGACCAATTGAGCTCCTAAGGCGCTTTTTCGTTAGGTAATGATAAAATGTCGTCGATGAACTAAAAAAAATTCATAAATAGTTGCATTTTTTCCTTTCAATTTACATTATAAAGTCGAAATTTTTAGCGAAAAATTGTAACTTTTTCAATAAAGCTAAAAATTTTTGCATTTTTGTACTTTTTGCTGGAATTTTTTTAGTTCATCGACGAGATAATTTTATAAGGATTATAAAAAACTTTTGTTTTCCTGTTTCAGATGAAAATTAGAGGCTCTAGCATGTACGCAAACTGACGATGCGCGTGGCGCGGAGCTGTGAAGATTTATAAATATTGCGAAAAAAATATATTAATCGGTAAAATAGAAAATTGTTTGTATTGTTTAAATATAGAACATATGTTGCGAAGACTTCGGCTTCGCCTCGCCGGAGAACACATATCACAACTCTTAAACAATTCTTTATTTACAAATAATATCTCAAAGAGTAATAACAGTGCGTGTTCTCGCTCCAACGGCTCGAGAGATTCTGTCGTCTTTCTTCTTATTATAAACAACACCGTTGGTCGGATACCACAATATCGATACGACGGCTAACTTCTCTCGATCTCCACAATCGACAGCAATCGACTTGATATTCCATGAAGATCGTTTCATTTCGATCTGTGCAACTGACAGCTCCCATCGTAACAATATCATGAAAATTTGAGAATGATTCGTTTTGTAGTTATTCAGAAAAAAATGCCTAAAAATCACTATTTTTTAAGCGCTCTAAAGTGTATTCCCCCCTTAAGGTAATATTACTCGAATAAATTTGCGGTGGCGTAAACGCGGTCGTATTGACACCTATGCATGCATAAACTATAAAGTAATTACACGCAGAAAAAAGAAGCTGACGTTGTAGACGGTACGTAACAAATTTCAAATTCATTGTGAAATAATGAGGATTCAAAATTAGAAGAGTTGAAAGTAAGCTACTGTGCTATTTTATGCTCGTGAGCTCTCTGCCATGTTAAGTAGCTTCTTTATTCCATACTTTATAGAATTTTTATTTCCTACACAAGGGATCGCTTGAAAAAGTAATGAAAAAACTTTACACGTAATTCCAGGATGCTAACAACAGGTCTTAAACATTTCTGAGGAATTAAAAAATTTTGTTAAATTAAAAAACAGATTCGCAATGTTAAAAGAGCGTCGGTAGACAATTCTTCGTCAAATAAAAAAAAAACGACTAAGCACATTTCTATTAATAATAATGATTGTAATTATTGTAATTGTAATTCATCCTCCATGAACGATTAAAAAAGGTCTTCATGTTTTAAAGAAGAGATTGAATGTCATTTCTTTAAAAGCTCATAACCACGTGAAGTATTATTAGCATATTACTAGTAATTTATATACGTAATACATTTGAGAAATTACAAATATATAATTTTTTACGATTCTTTACATTACGGTACAATTTTGTTCAATTATTAATGGATATTAACAGATATATGCTTAGGTGCTTCTGTATCTGATGGGGAACGTTCATTTTAATTAAATGGACTTCTTTACACTCTACCATTACGATCGTGTTGACCATCTTGTATTTCTTTCGACGAAGAAAATTTATAAATTAATAGTTTGTAGAGACTAAACGTTGTTAGCATTTTGAAATCAAATACAAAGTTAGATTTTACAATTTGGTAAATTATAAATAAAATTGCTGTCGCTTTAGAACAATTCATTGAGAAATATTCGACCGTTGATTTTTGAATTTAGAGAAACATTGTTAAGCATTAATAAATATGCCGCAATAAATAAGAAGAGTTTCAGCAGTGTCAATCAGTTTTAAGCTGACGATCATCGGTCCGAATTCCGGTGGATCTTATTTATAGAAATGTCGATAAAGGTCATGCATAATGTTTCGCGGATAATAAGCTTACGTCGATGGTGCAATTGTCCCTAGGCCATCGGCTGCTTAATTTTCCATGTAAACACCCGGTGAACTGGCCGGTGTAAATTCGTTCGATTCCAGGCAGCGTCCGTAGCAGTACTGGCACGACAGCTATTACGTGTGCCGCGTGCTCCACAGGAACCACGAAATACTAGCCCTGGCGTCACACGTCCAAGGAGATTCCGAACTACGAATAGTTGACTGAAGTGTAGACGGGTCGGTCCATGGGAGGCTCCTCGTGCAAACTATGACGATTACGTCGACACAGTAGCAGCTCTGTCAACAATGATCCGGAGGAGGCGATTCGAATGCGCTGCAGCCAGCGCGGCTTTGGAACTTGCTTGATTGCTTCCCCAAAATCGAAGGAACTGCCCCCCCTCCTTTCTCCCCTCCCCTTTCCGTGCTGGTATCTGCTTCGGTGTGAAGCGCATCCACGGAATAAAACGGAAATTGTCGACATTGTCTGACGCTTCGAACTTCATTCTCAAACAAAAGTATGCGCACCTGTGGTCGTCAAACAGGAAATCTCCCCACAAAATACGAATCGATCGGTCTCTAGACATTTTCGTTCGGCATCGAACTTTTATTAAATATTTCGCGTAGAATCAGAAGAAACATACGAGCCGTTTATTTTGAAAGTGGCATAAGTCCATTTTGAAAAAATTTGAGACAGCTACCATAATAGTTACATTTTTACAAGATCTTTTCATTCTGAGGCAACTTGTTACTAATATATTTAAAATCGTTAGGATTTTGTAACACGAAAATTTGTTGGTTGATGAAGCGATGGAAAAGTTTATTTTGAAAGTGGCGTAAGTCCTATTGCGAGAGTTTCAAATGGATATGGAAAATAATTATGCAATAAAATTTTATGAGATCCCAGCTTTATGTTTAATTATCAAAGTAACAGTTGAATTATCAATGTGCAGTGAATTTGTTTTAAACAACGGAACAGTGCCTGTTCACAGAAAATTCGATTTTTAAAAGGCTAAAAAATACTGACGGTGAAAGAGTAAATTGATTTAAAGTATGTTGGATGAGATTTTTGAGTAGCGATTCATATAGGTAAGTTGTTCTATGAGAACAATTACAACAACTATTTCTTAAGAATTGAAAACGTCGTTTCATTGATTTAAAAAATGGCGTAAGTCCATTCATAGCCATTAAAAACATATTATTTCTTCATAAAACCCAACAACATTATTCTATTATGTTATCTGTTATCCATATTTTTAAATTTAATCCAACACAAACCCTTCAATATCTCGATTCGAGCATAAATGTACTTAAGCCACTTTCAAAATAAACGGCTCATATACTGAAAGATACATTCGTTTAACTGTGTAACAATATTTTATTCTTTTTATTGCAGCTTTTTAATCGGGACACAAAGAAGAATTAAAGTTACCAATATTTTAGCTGTCATACGTATGCAATCAGTGTAAAAAGTATTCGTTTACTATTTAAAAACGAATAACTTTGTTAAAAGTTTTTGAGTTAATACGTAAATTATTTTTCCTTTTAATTTCTGTGGATTGCAACTCTTAAATATTTTATTTATGCTTACGATGAAATATAGAATATGTTCGTAAGTTTAAGTAAGTTGTATTCATGAACAAAGTCTCAAAGGATTACGTTGTATTACGAAACTATAAAAATTGGAATTGATATGCCTTACAATTTTTTTTTTATTCGCAATGTCGTGCCCGATTTTTATGAAATTTTGTACATGGATGAAACTTTGTCAAATCTACATAAAACACATTCTAAATTTTCATTACAGACACAGATAAAATTGAATACTTACAACCAACAGCAATTTTTTAAAAATTACTTAATTGGTCTTTATAATATTTAAAGAAAACACGCAAATCATTTGGACTGTTTTTGAAAGAGTTGTTCGTTTTTAAAGAATGTACTATAACAGTTGGCGGCCATTGTAGGTGACACTATTATGCAGGATATTCCCGAGTTAGCTCGCCTAACTTTAGATATGAATTTAAGTTCGTAAAACAAACAAATTTCTTCTGCATAAGTATGCTCATAAATGCTTTCTTAAGAGATATTTACTACTAAAGTTGCAGGACTTAGTAGTGCACGTTATCGAAATAATTCAGGTTTATCGTGTGGATTTCTAAAGAATATGTTGCTGAAAATGATTACCTCGAGCTTGGAGACGAACACTGTATCTAGCGATATCAAAAGAACTGCCCGATTGACACTGCACTAAGGACTGTGTCAACATTGTAAGAAGTGACACTTTTATAACTTTACGAGCAACGAATATTTTTTACAGTGAGATGCTAAAATTCGAAACAATGGTGATAAACATCTAGGAATCGCACGTCCATTTTTACACCTGATCGTAATGCGAATCGTAAATCAAAAGTCCCAGAACCAATACGTCAGTTGTTGCAAAATGCGAGACGAATTAGAATCATGGGGCTGTTTGATGTTTGCTTCGAATAAATTAGGCTTTTCTTTAGTGACACTGCCAACATCTGTGTACACGATAATATTACAAATTAATATATCAAACGCAACCACGGTAAAATGAAAGGTTTCGCAGAACCTACTATTGAAACCGAAAGAATTTCATCCGAATATGAAATTTTTAATATGGCGAAACGGTTATACCGTTTGTTCTTTGTTTAACAGAATTAGCTTACAATTTGCGCACTGATAAGCAATCTAGAAAGATTGATACTGGAAAAATATATTTCTTTGAACACTACACCTGTCGTAGTAGGTCAAATGACCCTTTTCAGAGTTTTTATTTGAAAATGATTAAAATTAAACAAATTACCTTCATAGGAATCGATTCAATAGATCTCTTTGTTTAATTATACCTTGTAATGAAAATTGCAAATTACCCAAAGGAATTAAATCTTGCCATTTTTACAAAACAATATGCACCAGTCAAATGTAATGCTCGGTTAGTTTATTGTGAATAATCCTTTCAAGCTATTTAGAGTAAAGTGAATCTTGCATCAAACCTTGCAGAACTCAATAAGATTCTTTTATATTCCAACCATATACAGTTTCGAAGTTTAGTAATTACCATTATAAATTTTCATTTCTCATTTACCGATTCACTTCCCAATAAACAAAACTTGCTTGATTCTGCGAGAGTTTTACGAGTGCCGGCAAGACAGCCGACGCGTTAATGGAAGAATCAATTTTTCAATTTCAATTCTGAAAAATTTACGCGGAGGAAATCTCTATAAACTCTATAGTTCGATCGTTAATTTGAGGTAGTAACTTTTCCAAATGGAGCAGTGGCAGGCGCTAGTTTTATTTTATTACCTGGTTGTGCGCGATAAACTACAAGCTTGTGAAATGTCCAAGAAATAAGTGTTCGTAAACCGGGTGTGCATGTGCAGGAGCATTGTACGTATTCGCCGGAGGTGAACATTTCCAACAGCGATTAGCGTGTGTTGGAACAGAAAAGAGCGAAGAGCTGTCAAGAAAGGATTCACGATCCATAGAAATGTTTCACGCTGGCCGTAAAAAAAAAAAAGAAAGTACTTATAAAGGGTGCCCCAAAATTAACGCAACATTTGAATTTTCAGCCATTTTTGCAGTAAATTGTTAGCAACCCTGAAAAAAGAACAATGTGACAGCTGAGAGTTTAGGGATAGTAAAAATGGAGCGTTATACGATACAACAACGTGTTTTCATTATTGAACAATATTTTAAAAATAATGAAAGTTTGGCGACCGCAGTTCGAAAATTTTATACAAAATATGGTCAAAATAGTGTTGTAACCTCGTCAACTGTAAGAAGATTAATTGAAAAATTCAAGGAGACTGGATCAGTTGGAGACGCTAAACACACCGGTCGTTCAAAAACAAGCCGTTCAAATGTCAATATCGAAGCAGTGCGTGAGAGCGTTGATGGAAACCCAGGAACATCAATTCGGCGTCGTGGATGACATCCGCGGAAGCCACTATAGTGGCGCATCGTGCTTAAGAGGTTAAATAGCACGTGTTTCAAAAAATATATCGAGTTATATATTCATATATTTAGTACAATCTTGACCTGCATGAAAATGTAGCAAGATCAAGAAAATGCAGTACAGAATATATTATAGTAACAGAATGGTCTACAGTGACATCCGAAGAGTTGAAACTTGGTCAAGTGTACGTATACCGAGTAGACTTGCAAAGTTGATGTTCTCGAAAACGAATAAATTTTTTAAGTAAAATCATCCCGTGCCCGGGTGTACCATCAGCTACGCAACACCCCTTATAGTGGGTATCCCAAAATTAACGCAAGATTTAAATTTGCCGCCATTTTTTGGCGGCCACAGTTCGAAAATTTTATACAAAATATGGTCAAAATAGTGTTGTAACCTCGTCAACTGTAAGAAGATTAATTGAAAAATTCAAGGAGACTGGACCAGTTGGAGACGCTAAACACACCGGTCGTTCAAAAACAAGCCGTTCAAATGTCAATATCGAAGCAGTGCGTGAGAGCGTTGATGAAAACCCAGGAACATCAATTCGGCGTCGTGGACAAGAATTGCAAATTTCAAGAAGCTCTCTACAGCGTATACTCACAAAAAATCTGTGTCTCCATGCTTACAAAATTCAATTGACACAACAACTGAAGCCTAATGACTATGAACAGCGAAGAGAGTTCATGGAATGGATTATTGAACATCAACAAGTGGATGCTGATTTTTCGAGCAAAATCATCCTAAGCGATGAAGCACATTTTCACCTTGATGGCTTTGTTAATTGCCAAAATTGTCGTGTTTGAGGTTCGGAGAATCCACATGTGATTGTCGAACAACAAATGCACCCACAACGAGTCACTATTTGGTGCGGATTTTGGGCTGGAGGCATCATTGGAGCATACTTTTTTGAAAATGAGGCTGGTCAAGCAGTAACTGTCACTGGTGCTCGATATCGCGACATGATAACACAGTTCTTTCTGCCGAAATTAGATGCTATTGATGTGGCCAATATGTGGTTTCAACAAGACGGTGCCACATTCCATACAGCCAGTGAAACCATTCAATTACTGCATGAGACATTTCCTGGTCGTGTACTCTCTCGTTTCGGTGATTTCGTGTGATTTAACACCATTAGATTTCTTCTTTGGGGTTATTTGAAGTCAAAGGTCTATGTGAACAAGCTCACAACCACCCGCGCATTACAAGAGTAAATTAAACGCTGCATCAACGAAATTCAGCCACAATTATGCAGAGAGGTCATTAAAAATTTCGACGAAAGAGTGCGTATGTGCCAGCAAAGCCGTGGAGGCCATTTGCCCGATGTGTTATTCCATAAATAACCCTATCCTATGTACTTTATGATTCAATGAAAAAATAACAATCCAAAGACTAAAAACTGTGTTTTCTATTTAATTCAAACCTTGCGTTAATTTTGGGACACCCTTTATTTCAACGAGAGGTTACAGTCTCTGGGGTACGAGAACTTAGCGAAATACTTTAAGCATCGAGTATTTTTCTAACGACACGTTCGGCCAGTTCGACAGTCTACTCGACGATCTCAGAATCCCGCAAACTACCGCTGTTCGGCGGCGATCCAAAGTTACACCGAGGTAATCCCTTGGTCGGCGAAACGTACGTCGAGACCTCTCCTTTTTCGCAATCTATCGCGAGCAAACTAACCAGCTTGGAAAGCAGTGCTCGGAGGAGAGTCCCGCAGGGGTTGGCGACGGGTAAAGGGTGGAAAAGAGAATTCCGGATTGCCGCGTTCACACTGTACGCCGGTGGTGCGCCGCGCGCGCCGTGCCGCCACGAACACCATTACCGTCGATTCGAGAACGATACCGACGCGACGCGCTGTGTAACGCGAACAAACACGGGATTCTTGCCGCTCCAGACGTCTAGAATTCACACCCGGGGAAAGAAACTCGCGAAAACTCTTTGTCTGACACACCATGAATTCACTGCTCCCGTCTTTTTTCAGCATTCGCTGCGTTATTTAATCTGCAACTTCGCGCGATCATCCACTCACGACGGGTTTTCTGCTAAACCGACCCCTATGAAACTTTCAAGAGGTTCCAATCGTCTCCTTGGTGAAACGAAGAACATTCGAGTCGACGCTCTTTGCCAGGTACGTAAATAGCAAAATAGAATTTCTGTATAGAAAATACACGTTAGGATTTCTTTGGTTGCTCGCTCGCGGGAAACTGTCTCCGCCGTTGATTCAACAAAATCGAAATCTAGTGAACGGAACAGAGTAGTACGCAAATCGATAAAAACATATATAGAATAGTTAAACGTAATCAATAAAAATATATTATTACGATCAGATCGATATTGTGGTATCCGGCCAACGGGGTTGTTCTTAGCAAGAAGAAAGACCACAGAATGTCTTGAGCCGTTGAAGTAAGAACACGAACTTTTATTATTCTTTAAGATATTGTTTGTAAATAAAAGTCACTCGACTTTCCTAAACAAAATGGCGACGCTTTGGTCCGTCGCAAGATGACCCGGTCACCGACACACATGCACAAACGATCATTTATCCAATAATATTTTATTCGAAGTATTGCCCCATCGGTAACTATACATTTATCTCATCTCTCTGACAATTTGTGGATGCCACACCGAAAAAAGCTGTTCCTCTTTTGAGGCAAACCAGTCGTCGAGTAATTTTCGTAAGATGCGAAAGGCTGCTCCATCGATGCAAATAAATAATAACCGGTTGGAGCCAAGTCTGGTAAGTAAACCGCATGCGAAAGTATTTCCCAATTAAACGTCTTAATCGTTTTCTTGACCGGTTTTGCTGTGCGCGATGATGCATTATCACGAAGCAAAATCATTTTGTCTTGTCTTTTAATCACGCTTTCCTATCTTCTAGATCTTTCTCATGGCTTTCTAACGTATGAAAATGACTTTTCGTGTCACATTTAATTGATCCTAGAATTGTTGTTGCGTTTGAGCGACACCCTCATCCAATAATGCTTGCAATTTTCGTTTCTCACGTAAAAATCGCCACTTTCGAATTTTTTAAGTCACTCAAGTTTGAGTGATTTAATCTTAAGTCAGATAATCTACGTTCTTCGTTTCTCAAGTCAAAATCGCTGCTTTTGAATTTTTTAAATCACTGAAAGCACTGTGACTTACCAAGAGCGTGCTCACTGTTAGCTTCGACGAGCATTCGATGCAATTCTGCAGCAGTTTTCTTCAAATGATAACAGAAAATCAATGCTGTCCGCAAATCGTAGTTTCCAGGCACAAAATTCGACATGTTCAACGCTATTGAAAACTATGCTGTTGTATGAAACTTGTATGGTTGTGAGTTGAAAATCTTTATCAGATGTCGAAACAAGAAAATGGCGTCAATTACGTGGTTTGACCGTAACTACGTTAACAGCTACCACCATGTATGGGCAAATTGCAGTTTCATGTTTGCAGACCTAGTAGATACATGAAAGAAAATGAATCATGTACAATGGAACTATGCTAGGTCAAAATATGTCTTAATTTCGGAATTAAAATTACTTGGAGTGCAAGAGGTAAATGTTAATGAGGCAATTTGGGGAGGGATACGTTTAAGTAACTTGGAGAATATTTAAGATAGGAGGAGAAATCGTAAACTGAAAGTTTATTTTGACACCCTACAGAAGGAACATATAAATTACATTATTTTAAGCTGTATTTTACATAACTTTAATTTCAAACAATACTATAACATTCTTTGTAATATATTATAAGTAACTTTGAAAATATGTAAAGAAAATATACTTTCTTAAATTTGAATTTACCACGCTCACAAGAGCGTGGATAAAGTAGAAACCGGCGTAGACGACTATTAGGTAATGCGCTGTAAGCAATTTATAGAAAGTGAGTATAAGACAGAAGAAAGAACGCAACGAACACGTGCACAATAGAGAGAGAGAATTTATAGTGAAAAGTTAATAAGTTCAGAAGTTTAGATAGAGTTGGGAATAGACATAATTTGTCGTTTTTCTTTTTCAGGTGAAAATTAATTAAATGTAAATAGTGTAAAAGTTAAGTTTTAATATAAAAGAAAATTACTCTTTTTCAGAGCAACCAAGAATTAGTTTGTATCCCATCGAATTCCTTTCCTGATAATAGAAAGACTCCATTATAAATATATACGGTAGGAGGAGAAATCATACATATATATTCTACAAGTCATGTCGATTTACAACTGATATTTTCTGATTTGTCCAGTCGGAATTGTGATACTGGTTATCTTCAAGTATAATGAGATATGACATGTATGTAGACAGATGTGAAAACAAAAAAATGGCGTCAATGAAGCGACTTGACGGTAACTACATTGGCAAGTTGCGCCACGTATTGGCAAATTCCTGTTTCATATTTTCCGACCAGCAAAATATAATAGATTACATTTAGCGTTGAAAGTTATTGGCGAGGTATCATAAAAGCTGGATCGATAAGTCAAGCATCTCGATCGTCGACTGGTTAACACAATATTCTATGCTTCTGGTTTGTTTTCTCATATAAAACGAGCCGCGCACTTTGAAACACCTGGTACACCGGAAAGGAATTCCAGTTACGTTGCGAGAAACATATCGCGCGTGTACTATTAATCACGGTACAACGCCGATAATATCTTCTTACGACGGTGCCGAGGGGAGGAGGCGGTTCGGAACTCGAATAAATTAACTGGATCCGCGAGGGACGGGCATTCAGCGGGTTTAGCGAGCGTTTTCCGTTTCATCCAGAGTCGGCTAGATGAATAAGCGAGCCGGCAGGAACGAGCCCCAGACCGTTATAAAAGTCGGTGTCTTAGCCGAGTTCCGAGCTACTCTGGTAAAAATGAATACCTTTGTATTAATAGGTCGACGATAATAGAGGGAAAAGTCGGCAGATGAATTTATCGACGGCATTTTAACGGCATTTAACCTTAAAACGGGTAATTGCGAGTCTCCGGTCGGAGAGAAGAGGGTTGGAATAGCGCCATAACGTAACTGCATGCAGAATAGACACTCGTTATTCGCGCGAATTATCTTTCGGCGACGTACTTGCTTGAATGACGGCGAGGCGGGGCTGAAGCATATTGGCAGCGAAACAATTTCTCGCTCCGGAGGTCGTTAACCATCCCCTCGCCGTTTTTACAGTGGCCGGGAGAAGCTGGCTAACTCCGGAGGCCGCTGCCACCGTCGCGTCGCGTCGACGACGATGACGACGCCGACGAGGGTCGATCCAAAAGTGTGTGACGCTGAAAGATTCATCGTCGAGAGGGAAATCGCGCGAAAAGAGAGGAGAAACGATAGACCAGGCGAGAAAGATGGAAGCCGAGAGGTCTCGGTAACGGATTCGCTCGACGAGACTTTTACCAAACTGTGTCCGACGGGGGTGGAGCATCGCGAAAGGTCGGTCAGTGACTCGTGGATAATAATCGGTAAACGGATCCATCGACGGATGCAAATTCGACTCGAAGTTTAACTGGTCTCCTTTCGTTCATCTGTACAACCGATCGATTCCTCCGGCATCCATCGTAAATGAATCGCGAACCACGATATGATTGTACTGTCAAAGTCGCCGCGGGGTTGAATACCCTCCGTCGTGTCTACCCTGTTTGCTCGTCTTCCGCGTGTTTAACGTTGCATCGCTGTTCTTCGGGGGGTCTTTTTGTTTTCTTTTTTTAATCCGAGAATAGAATTATTCGAATCGGTGGCGTCGGCCGAATAATGAATACGAGTATTCCGAGTAACGATCCGGCGCGGACTAATTTAACCGTCCGCGATAACGAGAATAACGCTCGATAATAAAACCAGTGGGCTCGGCCCGTGTCACGGCATAATAACGGTTCGCGGCGGTCGAGTTCGCACGGATACCGTCAACCGCTGTTCTCAAATCTCATCTGAAATACGTGTTTCAACATCTGATTGGTTGGTCTTTCGCATGAGCGAAGCTACTGGATATTTCAATAATGCAGCTCGATGATGTAACTATCGTTGAGTTCTATCGCATTAACAATTCGTTTGTTGTCCGCGATAGATTCGGAAGTGTTGTGACGGCAACATAGAAGGCTGCACGTGCTTTACCGTGATCCAGTCGGTGTTATTTTCTGCACATTGAGAAGAAGGTAACACTATCGTGCTACCTTCGTGTACAATAAAATCTGTCGGCCTTGCTATACTATATTTAAAACACCTCTGTAACGGAACTTTAACAATACAGTATAAACAATTGTGTACCGACCAGAATGAGCGAGGACTAAGATGATACAACACACTGTATGAGAACTAAGATTTGAATTGTTATGTGACTTGACAAGACTGAGTAGTATTAGTGAACTATAGTAACTTGTAAGTTGGTATAGGGAAAAGTGAGGGCGATGATCATAACATAAATAGATGGATAAATTAAAAACGAAATTGTGGACCTTAGTATTGTTTGAAGTTAAAGTTATGTAAAAGACAGCTTAAAATAATGTAATTTATATATTTCTTCCGTAGGATGTCAACAGAAACTGTCAGTTAACGATTTCTCCTCCTATCTTAAATATTCTAAAAGTCACTTAAACGTATCTCCCTCAAATTGCCTCATTAACATTTATCTCTTGCGCTGCAAATAATTTTAATTCCGAAATTAAGACATTTTTGACCTAGCATAGTTCCAGTGTACATGATTCATTTCCTTTCATGTATCTACTAGATCTGCAAACATAAAACTGCAATTTGCCCATAGATGGTGGTAGATGTTAACGTAGTTACGGTCAAACCGCGTAATTGACGCCATTTACTTGTTTCGACATCTGATAAAGATTTTCAACTGACAACCATACAAATTTCACACAACAGCATAGTTTTTAATAACGTTGAATATGTCGAATTTTGTGCCTGGAAACTGCGATTTGCGGACAGCATTGATTTTCTGTTATCATTTGAAGAAAACTGGTGTAGAATCGCAACGAATGCTTGTCGAAGCTTCGAGTGATTTAAACAATTCAAAAGCACCGAATTTAACTTGAAAAACGAAAAACGTAGAAGATTACCGAAAAATTTTGACGACACCGAATTGCAAGCATTGTTGGATTAGGAATGATGATCAATTAATTGTTTCATCCCTTCTTACAGTCTAGTATCTCAGAAACGGTATTTAACGTACAATTTTAATTCCAAAATGGAAACAGTTTTTCCACCTAAAATATTTCCATCGTACATGATTTATTTCCTTTCATGAGTATAAAGTTCATTACTATTACTCGCACGTGCAGCATTTCCATTTTTACCGACTTCCTTAATGCAAATATAGTGATGTAAAAGCTGTTTTAAATAATAGTAAGGGAATTTTTAGTGTCGCCACAGAGGCGCCATTGGAACGCTAAGGGTTAATACTTTCATACTCAGAATATGCCAATCCAATGAAAGCGAGGACAAAATTTGAACGTTTCATTTATAAAAACAAAGTTGTTATGCCATTTATATCATATTACGTAGTTTCTTAACCCCTTGGCCTACGACTTATTTTACAATAACGGTGACTAGACTTTCTATATTCTCCGCAGAACGACAAAAACAAAAGACAATTAACAAAAAACAAATCAACAATTAAATAAAATGTTATTTCCGTTTAAAGAAAAGTTAAGGAAATACATGTTTAGAAGATTCAGTTCGAAATCTTGATCACGAGTCAGACTCGTTGTTGTAGGGCAAGGGGTTAAGTAAACTTCTGTAAGTAACATTTTCTCGAATAGTTTGAAGTAACAACGACATTTAAGTAGACATACTTCGAGAGACACACTTTATTGCGATAATGGTTGCTAGATTGATTTTAAAAATTACAAATTGAAAGTTAATGTCAAAATTAAATGTGTAGGTATTTTTCAGGTAGCGAGCTGTAGTAGGGGTGAAAGTTCCGAGCAAAGAGGATGAGTCTATGATGCAGACGTGACACTTAGTTAATTGGGGGGTAAAGAAACGAGTTTCTAATTTGGCCAAGAGTCCTCCATATTTTTTAGTAATGATCGCACCATAAAATTGATGTACCTCAGACGATGCACCCCCTCGGTTTTGACCTTCCCTTACTCCGCTGGCTTCGGAGGGCGGTATTTTTTGGAAAATCTAGCGATAGGGTGACGTAGAGAAAACGTTATAACGTTTGCGAACTGAATCCTGTAACCACGCCAAGTATATATATTTTCTCCTGTTTTGTTAACCTGACTACAGTTCAATTTTAAACTTCTCGACCTTCCTACAAATGATAAAAATGCGTTCCTTAACCAGTTAACTGTGTCGACCTCTTTTTAAAGCACGCACCTATGTGTGTCTCGAAAATCAAAAGTTCTAGGCAGAGCATACAGGGATGCACAAATCCATCTAAAATTATTTATACTTTTTATTTGTTCATTTTATTTCATCCTGACCGTCAAATATTCTAGACATATTGAAACTTACGAATACATTTTAGTTTTCGCTAAAATTACAATTTAAATAGCTAATGGTAACTAAATTTTTCTCATGACGAGTATACTCGTCAAACACAGTTAACTGGTTAAATCTTATGATACATACCGCAATATTTAAGTAATAATTCCTTGCAGAACAATATACGAATTTTTTAGAGAGTTTGTACAGCGTTAAAATATAAGAAATTTTTGCGTTTACGTTGTTTGTCCACGTACGCGTTCGCATCGATAATTGCGCGTTGACGTGTTATCCGTCTATGGGTGCGATTACGTTTGGCGTTGGTTGTACATCGGAAGCGATGAAGCTTGTACGAAGAACCTTGCAGATGCTTGAATATTTTTACGAGACTTCCGGGACAAGGTTTAATAAATAGCGGAAAATTAATTGCACGTGTTTCGTATGTGTCGAAGAATTACTACGTGTAGCTGCGTTTGATGCAGCATGTTCCGGTTCCGATGGAGATTGCTAGTCGTGACTATCCGTTCTAGATCGCGTTAAATATGTATGTGCCACTCTTCGCGGTGCCCGGTATCGTTTTGGAGAAAAACAAGTTCGAAGGATGAGAGATGCGGGTAACGAGACTAAACAAGCTCTTGTCTTTCCCGTGGACGACGTTTCGATTATCCGTATTCGAACTTAACCCCTTGGCTACTGTGGGCGCCTATAAACACTCAGAAATTTTGCGTTTCTGACACTGAGGGCACCTATAGACACTCGACATAGTTTGGCTTGGGAAAATATTTTGTGAAATACTTTACGTTAATATTAAATTCCTAATATTTATACTCACTTGGTCCAAAGAAATAAATAATTCGTTTTAACCCCTTAACGCAGTTTCTTTTTTAAACCGGGCAAAAAAAATCAATTTTTTAAATGTAAAGAAAAACACATTTTAGAACATTGTCTGGGCAAAAAAAATTAAAAATATAAAAATAATCAAAATTTTCAGAAAATCCCATTTAAATGATAAATATCAATAAAACGATTCTTTTTCTTTGCTTTCACATTGTTATTGTCAATTCTCGATTATATTCGGGTGTGAAAAATTATAGCAGCATAAAATACAACGTCGCTCGAATTATCTCGAGTGTGCACAGTTTGGCCTGCTTAGCGCGCTCGAATTAACTCGAGCGTACAAGTTAAAGGGTTAATGTAGTGAAATTCAGTTTTTTGACATATCAAAATATGTTTTCACAAAAAAGCATCTCCACCGAAAAGTTGGCCGATCTCGGCGCACATCGTAACTCAATTTCTGCCGTATGCCGATGCGTATCAAAGTCTGCAGTAGTCAAGGGGTTAATCTAGCGGAGGGGGATAAGTAGAACGTGCGATAAGATTTTATTGGAGGCTCTCGATTTAGTTGTTCGAAAAGGCCGACGCGAGCGGGCAAACAAGGCGTACTCCTGGAACGCGGGGCCGAACCTGCCGTAATTAACGGGAGGCGATCAACAGCATCGAAATTCGGTAGTCACCGGGACAGCGGCTACTAATTCTTAACCCGTTTCAAGCGGTTTTCGCAATTAACACGTAACTACGTTATAGGGCTGAACGGACAAGCTGGCCACCTTTTGACGCCTCTACGCCGACGAAAACTCGTTTGCCGACCGCACGACACGCCGTTAATTGGGCCCGGCAACGCCTGCAGCCCCGCTACAACCAGACAGCGGCAGCCGCGTGCACATTCTGCGGCCGTCTTTTGCATAAACAATGATCGTAGCCTGGGGAAATCTTCCCCCTGTTAATAAACGAACAAGCCATAAATTCCTACTTGCTCTTCCGCAGCCTGTTAAAAATTCCGCGTAACTACGTCTCTACGAGCGTGTTCGATGATCGCCCGGTATTAAAAGCTCCAGCCCTCGTTGACACTTAAAGCTCCTAGGCATCCGCGCCACGCGGAATATACTCGCTGCCAGGAGACCAGACTTGAATTATTGATACGCCTCATCCGGAAACTTCCATCATTGAGCATTATAGAAGCGCACACATTACCTCGCTGAAAATATTCCCATTATGTTTGCGTGAATTTCCAGCGAGGGTAAGAATTAACTGCGGTTTTCGGATCACCGTTTTGGGATTATTATCGTTATACGGCTCGTAATTTCGGAATTTTTAAGTACCCCTAGAGCGACGGTAATTACGCGTAACATTATATCCATTAGTAAATCCGATCAGTGTCAAAAAATCATTTAAGTGGGTTATTATCGAATATGGATTTAGTAAGTTGACTCTTAGCTTCGTTTGTGAGTAGCAATAATATCTTCAGCGTAAAAAATATCACGTTGTTACGATCGACGTCTCTTCTATTTAAATTGATAATCACTCGAGTACGTCATTTCCGAACAGGGATTTAATAAAGGATTTAGCAGCCTGCATTTATTCGCGACAATAACAGTTTCAGCTTACAAAAAGTCGCGTTGTTGCAATTTACCTCTTTCTATTATTGTAAAGTTGAAATTGATAATTATTTAAGTAGGTTATTACTGGACACAAGTTAAATAAGTTAACTACCTTCATTCATTCGTGGCAATAATAGCTTCAGCGCAGAAAAATATCGCGTTGTTACAATCTAAATCTTTTAATTATTATAAAATATAAATTGATAAATATTTAAGTAGGTTATTACTGGACACAAGTTAAATAAGTTAACTACCTTCATTCATTCGTGGCAATAATAGTTTCAGCGTAGAAAAATATCGCGTTGTTACAATCTAAATCTTTTCATTATTATAAAATATAAATTCATAATCATTCAAATAGATTATTACTGGACACCGATTAAATAAGTTAACTATCTTCATTAATTCGTGGCAATAATAGTTTCAGCGTAAAACGAGGCGTGTTGATACGATATAAATCTCTTTATTATTACAAAATTGAAATTCATAATCATTTAAACAAATTGTTTCTGAACAAGGATTTAGTAAGTTAACTGTTAGCTTCATTATTAATTCGTGGCAATAATAGTTTCAGCGTAAAAAATATCTCGTTATTAAAATCTAAATTTCTCTATTATTATAAAACAGAAATTCATAAACATTCAAGTAGATTAAAGTAGACAATCGTTTAAGTGAGTTATTACTAGAAATAAAAAGGTTAACTATTACCTGCACTCATTCCAGGTAATAATATTTCAGTGAAAACGAGCGGTATTGCTACAATTTAGATCTCTTTATTATTACAAAATAGAAATTGGCAGACATTCATGTGCGTTATTACCGAGCATAGATTGATTATATTAATTGTTACCTTCATTCATTCGTGGCAATAATAGTTTCAGCGTAAAACAGGAAGTTACGATCTAAATCTCTTGATTATTATAAAATAGAAATTCATAATCGCTCAAGTAGATTATTACTAAAAAGGGATTTAACAAGTTAAGTGTTAACAAGTTAGCTTCATTCATTCGTGGAAATATTAGTTCCAAGGTAAAACAGAACGTGTTGTTATAATCTAAATCTCTTTATTAAAATAGAAATTCATTATTATTCACGTGGATTATTATCGAAAAGGGGTTTAGCAAGTTAACCGTTAACTTCATGCATTGGTGGCAGTAAAAATTTCGACATAAAAAATATATCGCGTTGTTAACAAATAAATCTCTCTATTCTTCTAGAGTAGAAATTGACAAACATGAAATTATTTTCGGGATACACTGATTCATTGGTGTCTACTTTGTTTACGCATATTTCCCATTTTCCCTTTCATAGCAATTAGCGAATCGAACAAAACCCCCGATTAAATATTCACGAACTATCGAGGCAGCGTCATTCGACTAAATTAGCCATTGCTTGCAGTTGCGATTATCACTTGTCAAAACAGAACGTACCGCAATGTTTTCTGTCACGTCATCGCTCGGCGGGACAATGCATCACAATCATTGTCTTCAGTGGAGAATGTCGATCAATTTATCGCCAATACTGACGACAATATCTCATGAAGAGACATTGAAAAGTATACGTGGTTTACCATGCGAAATGTCAGCCGGGGCAGAAAACACGTTTAGAGGCATGGAAATAATTTGTTCTACTTAAAATTTCGTTGGCTTTTTATTCATCGCCACTGAGCATTTATTATTGATCCTATAGCCTGTGTTAATACTGTGCATCGTAAAAAATAAGTACGAAAAGTAAATCGAATTCGATTTCCCACTTCACATTGTTCACGGTTTTATCTTTTCGATTTTATTGGTTTTATTTATATTGTATTCCCATAGAAGCTGCACGCACATTTGTTATAATTAACGTGTTCGTGTGTATGTGCTTTCAGAATATTTGAGTGCTATGAATACAAAATATTAACAGAATATTACAAAAAATTATATTACAATATATTGCAAAATATTAATAGTTTCATGTAAATAAATTAATTTTGTGCTTTGTAGTAAAGCTTGAAAATTCTTTGCTGATGTAACATGTTAACATAGCGTGTATAGTACAATAATAATAATAATTATTATTTTAAGCACGAGACGAAAATTATTGAACACGGACTCTCATACAACATAAATAATTACAAACGTAATAATTATTCTGAGAACTTCGTGTATGTATGGCAAAAATGAACAAGTGAAATTTCAGACGGTCAAATAATTCAAGCATTTTTTATTGCGGAGTTTTAATTCATCGAAATTGTTAGGAAAAGAAATTTATTTTTAGTTGATGCTTTATTTACGATCAATACCGAATTTATATAACGATTTACGGGTTAGTATTTGATAATGCAAAATAAAGAGTATACTATCGAATTTTCTGTAACTGTTTTAAATCGTACTGACATTTACCACTAATAGAATATGTGACACATATACGATTCATGAAAATTGACGCGCAGTTAATTTTTTAAAGGAATATGCAAATCTACTGGAACTCAATTTAATACTCGGACATTTTTAAAAAGACTATAACTTTTTAAATATTGAATTCTACGACTTGGAGTTTCTTAAGAATAATTAGTTTAGTACATATCGTGAAGAAACGTTTTGAAGAGATTATAATGATTCAAATTTAAAAATATATATTTATAGATCTGTGTGAATTGCACATATTCTGGAAATTTTATCAAAATCGGTTGATGCAGAAACATGAAACGCCAAGCATTGAAATATCTAAGAATCCTCAAATTTATTACAGTTAGAGGTAAAAAATTGGGAAACACTGCAATTTTCGTCATCTTGAAATATCTGCAACTCATTAGAAGGTTAATCGATTTGTATAAAGTCTTTAGAACATGTATAATAGACGCAGATCTATAAAATGTATTTTTTTAAATATTTAATATAGAATGTATAGTTTTGTATGAATAAGAAAGTTATAAAATACAACACAACAATGTAGTGTTTTCTCAGCAAGTTCGACCGCTCGCAATTTTTTCAAAACTTTTTTTCACGTCATACAATAAACTAATTGCCCTAACATCTTAAGAAATTCCAAGTTCTAGGGTCCAATATTAAAAAAGTTATCGTCTTTTTAAGAGTGTTCAAGTCTTACTTTGAGCCACTGTAGATAGGTAAAAAAAGTCGTTACAAACTCGTCAAAACTGACGAGCCTGCATAACTACGAAAAATCGCTGTATAAAAGAATGGATTTTATAAACATATGTAGACGGACTACCAGCATACATTTCCTTGAAAATGATATTAAAAAAGTTCGTTAAAATGACAAGCTCGCCATTATAAAAATGAGAAACCAACAACATATACGAATAGACGAATAAACGAATAATAATAGTTGTTATCGCCCTTGGAAAAGAGATTGCCCTAATGTCTCCGAAGCACCGCATTCTCCTGTGACCTAATTTCGGAAACTATTTGACAAGGAAATTATAAACAATATAGTTGACTATACCAATATGTACGCACTGCAATTTGATCCAACAAAGAGATTTCAAAAATAAAATGTTTAACGTCAGGTGCAAATTGTTTTATGGAATTTCACGCTTAAGCTTTTATGCACAGAAGTGCAAACTTTATAGGCCATTGTTACCTGAAAGTCACATAGTGAATATATTGCAATAAAATTGTTTAAACGGAAAAATTTGTTTTCATTTGCATACATAGGTTTATAATTTCTGATTTTTCGTTCCCCCAATTTTTTTTGGATTAAAAATAAAAATTCGGCCTATATAGAGGCCGTTCGTTTCCGAATCGGTGATGAAGCGATCATTTGGCGTGACTGAATTCTGACTGTTCCGTTAGAACAAATAAAAATGAATTTTTTAGTTGGGATAAAAATAGCTAGGTCAAAACCCGTGGTTAGCGTCGTGTTTTTACGGTCTCCATAAAAATTTAAGTATTGTAGCAGAATGGTCAGTCGATTGCGAGTCAACAAACCTCACCGAGTGTGTCGCGACCATTGACACGCGATCGTATCTCGTGTCGTTGAAACCGCCGATGTCTCGCGATGCTGAGGCAACGGATCATTCGCCAGCAATCGTAAACGCACGAGTCAGCTTGCCATAGTTGGGCCTGGATTGTAAGCGTATCCGACATCGATCTCGATTCCTGCGTATCGTCATTACGGTGGTTTCGCCTTTTTAAGGGGAGGCAACTTGCTCCAGATCGGACGCACATCGAGCGAATGCCCCAAGCCCGTTTGCGTGAGCATTCGCTCTAGTGCACGATCCTTTCTTTCCATTTATTCACTAATTTAGACTTTAAAGTATTTCAACATCTTATCTTATAATTAGATTGCGTGTTTCATGCTTTTATCTTGCATAAAGCAATACCATTGTCGGACTCACGGCGTGGGCTTAAAACTGAATTTAATATACGCACGTGAATATAATTTTTAATTCTTTAATCCTTTCATTATTGTGAATGCCCATAGGCGTGCACGATATTGCTCGGGGCTCGATATTGCTCATTTTGACCTCGAGCATCAAAAACGTCATTTAATTACGCAGATTATTGCGATTAAATTGAATGAATACTTGTTGAACGAGGATCAACAAAAAGATTAATGTATCTGTAAAAGGTACCGCGAGAAATATATTTAAAAAAATTGATAAATAGATCAGTGGATAGTTTTAAACATCGCCAATTATAAAATAGGCAAAATAGTCTGTTTTCTTAAGTTTGCAGCATGTGCACTCGCACATTGGCATCGTTCACAACTTTATTTATCAATTTTCTTAAACACATTTTCGAAGATATTTCTGTTAAACCCATCAGTCTTTCTGATATTTCTAATTGGACAGTTTTGATTGTATTCTACGGTAATTATTAATGTTCTTAATTAAAATACTATCATAGAATTTAGTTTTTATTTCAACGAAGATTTAACATTCAAAACGAGATTCTGCCGTGCACTTTACGTTTGTAATTCCTCAATATTTAATTAGAAATTAAATTTAAAATATTATTGAGAAATACATTTGCAATTCTTCATAAATTGCAAATACAGACAGAAGAATAGTCATGTGAATCAATCAACGCAAGATTAAGCTATTGCTCTTCGAGGTTATGTCGTAAACGCCGTTTGCGATATAACATAATCTCTTGTGTTACAAAGCAACCTTAGAAAACGCATGCTGTCTTCACTGACGGTTACTAGCTTAGATTATCTATGGATTTGGGAATTAAAGCGTTCGAATACAACAACGCTGACAGTGACGCGTTCCTCCGGTACTATGATTAGATAGGCTGCATAGAGTGGCAGAACATCGATGGAAATCCGAGTCCGAAGCACACGTACAAAGAAGGGAAACTGTCAATAAAGTTAGTACACTATTAAATGTGCGTGTATTATCCAGATGCACTCGATATATTCTGCTGCCACGCAACTGGTACATCCCTTTTGCTGTTCTACATGTTCACAACGGCAAGTTAATTTGGGGAAATTTTAGGCGGTTGCTCCACGTTACAGAAATCACTTCGACTATAGCGATGTGTACGATAGAATTATAATTCCTTTGTAGTAGTAAGGGAACTAACAGTAAAATATCTTCGTTATTCATGTAGAGACTTAATTCTTTTCGCAGTAACGCCAATTATATATTTTTTAACACGTTGAATGCCACGGTGGTCACCGGTGACCGGCGCCATTGCATCATTTAAGAGTGATTGTCGTTAAATTCATGGCATTGAACATCGATTTATCATTGTGGAAGTTAACCAGATTCTAGTATGAGGTGAGAGCTCGTTTATACAGTAACTAATAATTCTCTTTAACAACACTGATCATTTCTATGAATGAAATTAATGAAACTTGTCTGCAGTACATAAAATTCGCTCGGTAGTCAACGTGTTAACACTTTACCTGCCGAACTGACAACGTTAAAAATTCTATAAAAGCAAAGCAATTTATTTAATGAAGAAACAATGTCAACATTCAAAATGTATGACAAATGATCACTTTCAACCTTCTTGTATTCTCCGGACATCAACTAAATTGAATGTAACGAATATATTAATGTAAACATATACTTTTAAACATGGACAAATACTTAGTACTTCATAATATAAAATGGACTTTTAAACCTAACCCACATGTGGGTGACATGGCAGTCAAAGTGTTAATGGTACTGCCATTTCCTAGAGTCCAGGAGTAATGTTCTAAAAACACCAAGTCCATAAGTTGAATTTTTCGACTTATCACTAAATCTATCGAGCATTAAAATTGATTGGGCATATTGTCTTATAAAAATGGCAAGATATAATTCATTTCGATTATTTGTGATTTTCAGTACAATTGAACACAAAGATTCAATCGATTTTTATGAAGGCAATTTTATAACTTCGATAATTGAGCCGTTTATTTTGAAAGTAGCTTAAGTCCATTTACGCTCGAATCGAGATATTGAAGGGTTTGCGTTGGATTAAATTTGAAAATATGGGTAACAGATAACATAATAGAATAATGTTTTTGGGTTTACTAAATGTGTTAAATTTATCATCTCAATTAGCATAATTAACATTATTGAAGAAATAATATGTTTTTGATGACTATGAATGGACTTACGCCATTTTCAAAATCAACGAAACGACGTTTTCAATTCTTAAGAAACCACAAGTCCATAGGAAAAAGTAAATTTCCTTTGAAATTAAAATAAATGTATACACTTTTATGTTATAAAATCAAAAAAATATTCAACTTTCATTCTTTGTTAAATAATTTTTACATTAAAATTAATATAGTTTTATTAATTATTATTCAGTCTTCTCCAGTGTGTGTACGCAGGTGGGATTTAAAATAACTGTGGTGTGGAGGTGGTATATAATGTAATAAATCCATTAAGTCCTTATATTTTAGGTTTGTGAGTGATCTCGGTTTTTTGTATAGTGATGCCAACTGGATATTATTCAAGTTCTTCGGTCTTCCCCGTTACGGTAGTAAATCCAATGTTTTGAATGGTGCATCCTCGTTCATTGTCGTTTCATAGAATAACTTATATGAATCGATTCTCAGAAATCTCATCCAACATACTTTAAACCAATTGACTTTTTCAACGTCAGTATTTTTTAGTATTTTAAAAATCGCATTTTCTGTGGACAGGCACTGTTCCGTTGTTTAAAACAAATTCATTGCACATTGATAA
>CM052096.1:11503913-11516237 GCA_028453745.1 Agapostemon virescens | reverse complement strand
GAACAGTAGAACCTGCGTGAATCTCGCTGGCGGCAGCGTAACGGCAAAGTGTTAACACTTTAACACCGGCGAGTATTTCAGAATTTTTCGAGGTCCATTGTCCATGATTGAAAACTTTTCAATGGATCTCTTAACACTGACAGCAATTTTTATAATAAATGAACATGACATCCTCAGTATCATTATCTAATAATTTGGTTAAAAATTACAACGTAAAAGTGCAACAATTGAAAGTCCTAATAATAAGTTTCCGGTCTTTCGTAATTTTGTATTTAGATTCCATAATTCCAACAAAAAGTATGAAAATTAATATCGAATATATCTTTATTCACAATTTAGAAAGTGCTTTTTCAAAGAACTTATTTTCGTCAGACTTCTGGAAAATGGTACGCGTTCTCCTTGACTTTGTTTCGTACTATAATACAGAAATATGTGAACATAATATTATGTTAAGTTTCCGTTTAAGTATAAGTAAAAATGTAAGAGTCACTTCGAGTTTAGAACTATTCGCAGCACCGTGTGTCCAAGAATATTCGATCGTCCCCGGTGCCTGTTGTGTGCCATCGAAAATATATGTTCTGCTTCTTTTCTCGTTTCCCGTTCCCCAATCCGGTCGGTTCAGCAACGTTCTCGCGTTCCGTGCGCACCCCTTCATTTCCTCCTTTTACGCCCCGTAAATGAAATCGCGTGCCGTGACATTCTCAGCTCGCCAGAGAAAGACAGAGACGCAGAAGCCGGGTCATCTCCCGCGTTTCGAATGCATCCGCGCGATGACCACGATGCTCCTTTTGTCTCGCGACTCGCTGGAATTTTTACGAGTTACATTCCGAACAGGGTCCCGTGCCGATGCTCCTTTAGCCTCGGACCTTTTGCTTTCGGCGCCGTTAATTTTAGTCCTGGTCGGGGGAAAGCAACTTTCTGTCGTCCCGTTACTGCCCGCGAGAGGACGAAGCAAGACGCGTGGAACGCGCGCGTCACCGAGCGAGTACTCTTTGCGACGAGCAGGTCGAAACTTTTGTTTTTCATCCCTTTACGTCTGCCAGCCAGATATTTCGTGACTCGACATCCCTCTGGCTCTGAGAAGGAAGCACAGTAGAGCTCAATTATATTTGCTGAATCTCTTACAGTTATTAGGTCAATCGGAAAGTTCTGTCCATCTAGCGTCGTGTAGCCGTAGCTCGAACTGTGGGTAACTATAACCTCTAAAGTAAGGCTAACTTTTTAGTTTGAACATCTGTTAATAAAACTCAGTACACAACAATTTACGTTTGCATCAATAACTTCGTTTTTTTCTACATTGAAGATGTCGGAATTTGAGCCGAATAAGCGTCATTTGCGCGAAGTGTTAGTCTTTTGTTTCAATTGGAAGAAAACGGCAGCTGAAGCTCATCGAATGATTGTAGACGTTTATGGCGATAATGCTGTTTCCGATAAAACATGTACAGAGTGGTTTTGACGTTTCAAAAATGGTGATTTTTCTTTGGAGGACAAAGAGCGTTCTGGACGGCCACGAGTATTCGAAGACGAAGAATTGCAGACGTTGGTGGATGAAGATCCATGTCAAACGCAAAAACAAATTGCAGAAGCGTTAAATTGTGCTCAATCTGTCATTTCCGACCGTTTAAAAGCCTTAGGGAAGGTCTACAAGGAAGGAAAGTGGGTCCCATATGAACTCAAGCCAAGAGACATTGAAAGGCGGAAAACCATCTGCGAAATTTTGCTTGCTAGGCAACAAAGAAAGGGGTTTCTCCATCGTCTCATCACTGGGGATGAAAAATGGATTTATTTTGACAATCCTAAATGTCGAAAAACCATTTGTGATCCTGGTCAACCCTCAACATCGATGCCAAAGCGGAATATCCACGGAAAAAAGGCTTTACTCTGCATTTGGTGGGATCAGGAAGGTGTGGTATACTATGAACTGCTAAAAACTGGTCAAACAGTCACAGGAGATCTCTACCGACAACAAATTATTCGTTTGAGTCGAGCATTGCACGAAAAACGACCACAATATGAAACGAGACAGTGATGATAGTGATGAGAGTAAATCCAACATTTTTGGATCGAATGGGTGAATAATGGTGTGGCGAAAGAGAAATGAAGAATTAAAAATTAAAAATACGAAGCCGATTATAAAGCACGGTGATGGAAATGTACTTGTATGGGGATGTATCTCAGCATTTGGAACGGGTGAATTAATTTTTATTGATAACGTAATGGACAAAAATGTATACCTGAACATTTTAAAAAATAATTTACGTAAAAGTGCAATAAAAATGGAGATTCAGAATATATTTAAGTATTATCAAGATAATGACCTTAAGCATAAGGCCCGTATCGTACAGGAATATTTGCTGTATAATTGTCCAAAATTATTGCAACCACTACCTCAGTCCCCAGATCTGAATCCTATAGAGAATTTATGGGATGAACTGGACCAACGTATTAGAACAACTGCAATAATATCTAAAGAAATGTTAAAAGAACGAGTGAAAGAGGAATGGAATAATATTAGTACAGAATATTTGAAAAAAATAATTTGCAATATTCCTCAACTATTAAAAGAGGTCATTCGTCAAGAATGATATCCTACGCTATATTGAATTACTTTTCGTTTGTAAAAATTAGTACAAAAAGTATCAGTTTTTAAAAGTGCCCGAATATTATTGTAACGTTAAAACCAGACATTTTTTTGTTTAAAATAAAATATTTAATAAACGCTAGTAATTATATAAATAAAATTTATACTTTTATTAACTATACATTATGTAGGAATGTAATTTAGAATTAATTTTTTTTTCCTTCATCGTGAACAAAATTACAATGCGACAAAGTAAAAATTTTATAGTGTCCGAATATTAAAGTTACTCACTGTAGGTCTTGGAACGTTTTCGATGGTTTATGGCCGTTGAAACATTTATTAACACTAGAAATTAGTATTGAATAAAGTTGTAAAAATGTTTTCATTAGTAATTTTCTGATGTACTTCCTTAATGAACCACACGTTACAATAAAAATTGAATGAAGTTTGAATAGATGCAATCTTGTTATTATCAGAAAGCAATGTATATCATTGGATATATTGTTCGCTAGTGTTAAAGTTTATAATTTCGTTTATCAATCTATCCGATTATCGACATTTCTTTTCCTCTGGCCCATTACAAGTGCATTGAGACGTATGATCAGGCAATAGCTCACTAATACTGCCGAGCCTTGTCAAGACACATAACAAAACGAATGACAATACAAATAATACAAACGATTATTCGCCACAGCACATCCTTTCATCTTTGTTAATTTCAATCTCGTTATATACAGATCAAGTGTTGCATAACTTCAAAGTTTTATCTTATTAGCCATCAGTTTGAAACAAATATTATTCACCTTATAGCCTTGTTACGAGCCGGGTCCGCGAGCAGCGCGAAAGGCCGGCGGAAGGGTCATTACCCTTGGAATACGGTTTCAATTTGTTAGGTGCGAGGACGAACTCAATGCGAAATTGGGGAACCTCTAGGAATGGAGTCAAGTGCGGACGAATCCAATGCGGAATTGGGGAGTTTCAGGAGGTTGGATGACTCACAGACGAACCTGATGCGAAATCAGGGAGCAGTAGCATTCGGACGAACCCGGTGCGAAATTAGCGAGTCGAAGGATGGTATAGTTTTCGCAGACAAACCCAATGCGAAGTTGGGCAGCCCACTAGGCTGAAGAAATCTCTTGTTGGATCAAGCGAAGTCGCGAACGAACCTGATGCGAAATCAGGGAGTCGCTAAGCTTCTTACCAGGTCTCGTAACTATAATAATATAATTTAATTGATACAATCCGAGCTGGGAGACTGTATCCTGTGGAAATTACAAGATTAAGAATTTCGTTTAAGAGTTTGCACTATTTACTATATAATAGAGATTTATTTTTCTAAATTCTAATTTTTAATTCTAATTTTTCTAAAATGATACTATTTATGATAAATGGTGTTGGTGTAGTAGCAACGCGTCAAAGAGTAATTAAAAGAAATGGCAAATGGTACTTTTACCAAATTAGCATAAGCTGTAAGTAAAAACTATTTGCATTTATTGTAAGACACAGAAACCACGTAGATATTTAAATAGTTCTTTAATAATTTAAATAAATCGAAAACGACGATAATTTTAAATTGTTTACACATGTTTATCGTTGATCCTCGGTTTTATCATAAATGCATAAAATCCGCAGTAATTTATTGCCAATACAGGCAGTGAAGTAGCAGATTTGATTAATTTATAATTACATCGCGAAGTCTATGAAAAGTTTCGTTAATTATTCTTACGAGCCAGCGTAATTGTTATATCGACGTTAACGGAATCTTAATTGCAGACAATAAATTACGGTAAGCGATATTCATTAGAGGCTCTGTTAGATGTGCTATTATGAACCGTGTTTACTAGGGTCAAGGAAAATACAGGCGCGTACGAACAGGGCTGAAAGACTAGTGTACGCGAAATAACAAGCCAGTGAAAGATACAAAATTAACTGTAATTACGGCGTGTTACTTGAGAGACCATTTTCCACGTTCGGAAGCTCTCACGATTTCGTGTTTCCGTACCGAGGCGCAGTGTTCGGTGCAATGCTAAAAGAATGCAGCTTCTAAAGTATGAAATTTCAAAGACACTTTGTCGTAAAACATTAGTAATACGATTTTACGAAGGTCTGTAATACTACACAGTTGTTTACTAAATAAATGAATATATCGTTCTAACCGAAATATAATATTGAATATAATTAACAAGCCACATTTATTATTATGAATAGTTTTAAAATCCATAAGAATTTGATTGAAATATTAACAATTTACCCTAAATTTTTATGTTAAATGTTTGACATGTTCTTTAACGCGATTATTTATTATTAAATTAGTTTTGCGAATCGCTCGTTGAATTCTGTTCGGACATAGAATTATTTAAATTAAAATATCGTTTACGTATTTCGACGGGGTTACTTATTGTTTATCTTCACAGTACGTATCGTATAAAAATTTCATGTGGTACACGTGAGATGTCATGCATACCAGAAAATTAAAACGGCTGACAAGACTAAATTGTTTAGTATTTCGAGTCTGAAAAATTAGTAATTATTCTTTAGACATTCCGAAATAAGAGTGAACAGCGTTTTTCTTAAAATTATTATCGTCGCGTAGTAAAAAAAATTCGGAAAGTTCGCGCTTTCTGACTTGTTCTTTCACTTCTTAGTTAGTTCACACGCTTCTCTCTCATTGGCCAGTGATTTTTCGTTCATAACTCGTTAACGAAGCCGCAGATTGAATTTTCGCTAAGGAAAAAGTTGCTTCAAATGTATGGGTGACGAAATTATTTGTCCACGTTTAAAAATAAATTTGTAAGTTAATATATTCGTTGCACTAAGTTTAGTTGAAATCTGGAGGATACAAGAAAGTTGAAGGATGACTGTGTGTCATACATTTTAAGTTTTCAATCGTTGCTTTATTAAATAAATTGCAATAATTTTGTAGAATTTTTGAGGTCGTTGATTGGCCAGCTAAAGTGTTAAAGGGTGGCTCATACAGTTCCTTCCTTTTATCTTGAAAGTTGAAATATCTCGTGACATATTAACCCTTTGCACTCGAATGCCGCCTCTAAGGCGACACTAAAACTTGCCATACTTTTATTCAAACAATTTTTATGTCGCTAGGTTTGCAGTTGAGAAGTCAATAAGAATGTTAATGTTTTATGTACGAGTTGTACTAATTAATTTTATATGAACGAAAGGAAATGTACTATCTACAATGGAACTATTATAGAGAGAAATATTGTTTCGATTTCGGAGTAGAATTGCTTCGAGTGCAAAGGGTTAACCGTTAGCACTCGAGTGACGACACTGAGGCGCCACGAAAAATTGGCACACTATTACTTTAAACAATTTTAACATCGCTGTCTTTATATCTGAAAGATAGATAAAAATTGAACGTCGACTGCCATAAGAGTTCCACTGATTCGCGCGTGTCTTGCGAACGATCGCGAGCCTTTTCTCGCGCCGAAGAGCAGACTGCCCGAAATCTAAAACTAGCCTAGGGTGGTGCCCGGTTTAACCCTTTCGCTCCGAGCGTCGCATATATGCGACGTCCAAATGATGCGTATAAAATTGCCATCTATAGTCGATGACAATATTTTTTTGTTGATTTCATTGACATATTGGATCAATCACTTCTTAAAATTGCTCTCGTTTTATTTAGCGCAGTTGTTATTTACACAGTTAAGTGTGTTTGACGACTATATCCGTCATGCAGATGTGGCAGAATTTTGTGTCATGACGATTATATCCGTCATGCGTAAAATTTTGTTACAATTTGATATTGAAATTGTAATTCTGGCGAAAACTAAATTATATTCGTAAAGTTCAATATGTTTAAAATGTTTAGAGGTCAAGACGAAATGAAACAAACAAATGAAAATTATAAATAATTTGACATAGATTCATGCATCTCTGTACGCTCTGGATAGAACTCTTGATTTTCGCGACACACATAGATGCGCGCTTTGAAAAGAGATCGCCACAGTTAACTGGTTAAGACTTAGAAAAACGTACATACAGAAACCACGCGCACCGTGCATATTTCTGGCACGATTTTCCGTTCGGTAACGGCCCTTTGGCGGACGGGACTCCCGTGGCGAAAGGGTTAAACGTTTTCCACAATATCTGGAAGGCAAGACTGGCTGTTCTCGGCAACTCGATTTTCTCGGAGGTCGATGAAATGAAACGCGTGGAGCGTGTATTGACAAACCGACCCAGGGCTCTGATAATTGGTCTGGGTTCCGCGTCGGCTGGCACCGAGGGGGCGAGAGCTCGCGCTTTCTCGCGTTACGACGCGGAATGGCCCGTAACTCCGTGTTCCTGCTCGGTTTTCGGGGGTCGGAACAAAGCGTCACGTCGCGCAATTTCAGCCGTAGTTTTCATTACCCCGTAAAACGAATTAGAGAAACACAGTGGAGGGTTAATGAAGGAAGGGGTCGACCGGCGGTCTGGATGGGTGGGGGGCATAAGGGGCGAAGAGGCTACTGGTGGAAATTCTGTTAATTTCACAGCGGCGGTTCGCGCAACCACGGGAAACGAGGGTTCGGTCGTCGCGAGCTCATCCGCTGGGTCCTCGGGCGAGCTGCACACGGCGCTCCTGTTCCTGCGGATCTTCTCTTCCTCTTGCACCCCCCTCCACCCCTTGCTCTATGCTCTGCTCCTTCGCGCTGAACACGTAGAACTGAATAAGCCATGGCACTAACCCACATACACGCGAACCCACGAAGAAGTTCGGCGGGAGCTCATTACACGACCGAGTATCAACACGGTCCCGGACTCGACCCGGATCGGTCGTAGTTTTGCACTTCGCCGGTCCGCACTTTTCTCGTTTCGTCCCGGTATTAAATCGCGAGAGGGCCCCGCCTTTCCGCGGTAAACATCCAACGCCCGAAACGCTCGCGAGGGCGAAGTTGAGTGCTTCCTGAGCCGCCGTACCCCCGTTTCCTTCTTTACATGTTAATCTCAACCCCATCCCCGTCTCCGGCTTGTCCCGTTTGCTCTCGCGTCTTTCAATCCCCACCCACCGCCATCCGACTTTTGATGTTCCTATCCTCGGAACATTCTTGTTTTTTCAAAATCTCTAACCCTCCTCCGTATCCGATCTACCGTCTCCTTTTCTCTTCCCCCCCTCCTCTCTCTCTCTCTCTCTCTCTTGCTCGCGAACGGCCCTACAGAGTCCCTCTGTCTCGTCGGCATCTCGCTTTCTGTTTTTTCTTTTTGTCGCTAGTCTCTTTTCCACTGATTCTTTGTCTCGTCGCCCTGTTCCACCCCCTTTTTCGCTGACTGCGAGTCGCGCGAGTAGTGTACACAGCTTTTAACCCGGATTCAGGGCTTGGCGCTTCAAGATGCCCAGCTCGCCGGGCGACACGAGCATCGCTCGACACCGAAAAACATTTTAATGATCCTGTGCTCGCGGATCGGAATCCGAAAATTTGGCTCACTGTCTCTCTGCCTCTGGTCTGGGGCTAGCAGTGGAGGAATCGCGTAAAAGACTGGCGGAGGGGAGGGACGGCGAGGAAAGGAAAGAAGGCCGGAGCACAATGACGCTGTGGAACTCGGTTAGATTTTGAATTTTTCAGAACTCACGGACTTCATAACATTTGAAAAGCTACGAAGGAGCCGGGCTCACTCCATTTCCCTTTGTGCTACTGGCAAAAGCAAAGGAGTAAGAGGAAGTATTGTTCCGGCACGCTCGACCCGCTCCGGGTCTCTGGACTCGGTGTCGCAGCAGTTTTTCGCGCGTGAATCTACGGCCTCGTCTAACTGCAGGTAACTACGGATATAGGATAAATTATGCAAATCGCAGCAACTGTTTCCGTTTCTTACCAACTAAACTGGAGAACGATCACGATGTCTGCCATTAGACGCCGAAATAGAATGTAGAATAGCGGTGTAGGAACCATAGTCTTGCGTAAAATTTCGTTCAAAAAATGCTTTTAAAATTGGGTTCAACCCTTTGCCTTGTTATAACGCGTCAGGCGAGGATCGATGATTTTTAACAAAGTCTGACAAATATAAATGATTTACCTTCTTTCACTCGTTTATTATCGGCGTTCAAGTGTTGAACTAAATATAGCTGTACAAGAAACCTAAATTTTCTTGCCTCTTCTGTAACATTTTCGATGATGGAGACGTTCCAGTAACTATAGCCCCAAAGAAAATTATATGGCAAGGGGTTAATATAAAAGTGTCGTTAGCCAATTAAAGCGTGTGTAATTATAATGAAAAGCTACATGGGAGAATCTGAGAAGCTAATTGTTATTAAAATTCGACAATGTATTTTCTTATCTGTATAATCATAGTTTAATTTTCCTTAATTTTTTGTTTATCCTGTTAATTTGAAGAATATGCTTTTGCTTAATTTTTAATCGAAAGACAAGTTTTACTTTCACTTTGAATTAGTTAAAAATACGTGGGATATAATTCTGTTAGTTTATTCCCAAACATCTGCCGAGGATTAAATTGATTTTCTATTTTTTAAAAAATATGAGGATCAGAGGTGTTTAGAGAATTTACAACAGAATTTTTGCCCAAAATCTTCATCTGGGATTTTGGTTGTTGCCGTTCTTTCTGCGCTCGCTTTCCATGCTCAACTTTTTGAAAAACGCGTTCGACAACGATGGCTTGTCAAAATCACACTCCCATTCTCTTTCTCCCTCCCTCTTTCTCTTTCTTGTACATAGACTAGCACATCCACCCGTCCCCATCGTTGACGAACCGTTGTCTCGTTGCCAACAATAACTTTCTACGGTATGACCCCGTTCTTGATATTTCCAAAAATTGTATCACTATGTCCCAAGGTCCCTCGGCCGTCGTAGCACCACATTTAAACCGGGAATCAACCTTCAAATACAAAACTTCGCCAGAAAACTTCACCTACGAATAATCAAAATAATTGCACAAAATTCATCGTGTTCATTTATTTTTGTTTTATATTTCAATTGTATCAACCCCTTCGTTTGTAATCTCATTTTTCAGCAGATCGAATCAAATTGTAACGCGTTGACATAGAAATGAAAACTTCCACAGTGTACAAAACAAAAATTGTATAAATCTTCACACGAGATATGTGAACAAATACAAAATAGAGCATTTGCATTTTTATTTCTAATCCTTCTTTATAAAAGAAAGAAGAGTAAAAGCACAAAGTCGCATTTTCTTATAAATGGGAAGCTTTAATCTTCGAAACTACGATAGAACCACCTACAAAAAGAGTCTTTAATATTTTACGGATGCTTGAACTTTCTTTTCAACTGCTGTACTCTGCAAAATTTGTTTAAGGAAAAATAAACGATGGGTTACAGAAATGGAGGAATCAAATTTAAAAGTGAATTACAGCCTAAATTACACAAAGACATCTTATGTACGTCCTATGTGCGTCCGTGACGTATTGCATACGTCCCTATATTTCCTTTATACATCTTTGAAATATATAGGAATGTCCCTATACGTCCTGCATAGATATTTACAGAAAGTTTTCTGGACATTCCAAGATATCCCAAAACATCCCCAGGCATCCCCCAATCTGGATACCAAGAATTTGATTGTTTTCTATGTCTTTGTGTTTAAATTTCATGCATTAGAATGTGAAATATACGATAAAGTACAATAAAAAAAAATTGAAATCACTGGAAATCGAATTTAAGGAGGGTGATACTCGAGAAACAGGCTACTTGCTATGATATTACTGCGCTTTCACGTTACAAGTTTTCAAATCGTCAGCGCTTTTTTGTATTAATGCCTCGAGCATGCTCGTGCGTCGGACTCAACATTGGAACATATGGTATGCTGTTTTACTACACCTATACTACATCACATTTGAGACGCATAAAAATTCGTGTTCCAGATGTACCGCCCACCCCTTGTTAGTCTCGGAGCAGGCGAGCGGTTTACGGCCGCGTTAAGGCGCGGCATATGCATATACATACTGATGCCCACTGATATATTTGTGTTATATCCTACTCCACTAGATACCTCCCTGCAATTATTCCGATTTACATACATATACATAGTATTTCCATTACTATTACTGTCATTATTATTAATACTATCTCCAACCACTTGCCATACAATTTTCTTTGCAACTGAAGTTATTGTAACGTGTTCATCACTGAAAACGTCACAGAAGAGAAAAGTATCATTTAGAAAAGAATAGAATTTTATTTTGTATAATATTTGGGTTCGTTAGACATTGTTTGAAATCTTCACCATGAGTCTGACTTATCATAATATTCCATTCCGAAAATCGAAACAATATTATTAATTATGATTAGTCGTACTTAGAACATTAAAATTTTTATCGATTCTTTAACTGTGAATGTAGCGATGTAAAACTTGTTTAAATAATAATATGGCAATTTTTAGTGGCACCTTAGAAGCGCCATTCGAGTGCTACGGGTTAAGAGCATTCGAAAGGTTGTCTTGGGAACATTCGTAAAACATAAACGATACCGGTTTGTGAAACGTCGAAAATTTAACCCTTTGACTGCTATGAGCGCATATGCATCCAATGAAGGCTATCGGTGTGGACTATGTACGCAAATAATGCGCCAGACGAAAGCTATCGGTGTAGACTGTGGACGCAAATGCGCGCTCGGCGCAAAAACATGTGTACCTCGTTGTTTATCAACGAGAAAAAACAAAACCTTGTTTATTTCGTCAATCATTCTTCGTACCTTAGACTCATTCCATCCGTAGCTAGACGGTTGTAATTGTTGCATTTTTATATTATTTTTACTACGTGAAAAGTATTAAGTCCCCAGCGATCGCTACTGCGGATCGCATGCCGCTCACGCGAAGTGTTTCAACTTTGAGCAATTAGCAGTCAAAGGGTAAGTCCTAAGGGCGTCCAGAAGACTTGAGAAATTAATGTTCCTAGCAGAGATTGAATCAATATTCCAAATACCGATAAAATACCGGTTACAGGTTAGTGTTACGTCTGATGATGCGAATACCGATATGACGCTATTAAAATTGTATGTATTTATCGTTGTACTATTTTATTTTTAGAGAAATTATTGCTCTTTATATGTTCACAATTTTTAACGAAATTATTGCTGTGCATATGTTCACAATTTTTAACGAAATTATTGCTGTTCATATGTCCACAATTCTTAACGAAATTGTTGCTGTGCATATTTTTTTACAATTTTTAACGACATTATTGCTGTCCGTATGCCCACAACTTTTAAGAAAATTATTCATGTTAATATGTCCACAATTCTTAACGAAATTGTTGCTATGCATATGTCCACAATTCTTAACGAAATTGTTGCTATGCATATGTCCATAATTTTTAACGAAATTATTGCTGTTCATATGTCCACAATTCTTAACGAAATTGTTGCTATGCATATGGCCATAATTTTTAACGAAATTATTGCTGTTCATATGTCCACAATTCTTAACGAAATTGTTGCTATGCATATGGCCATAATTTTTAACGAAATTATTGCTGTTCATATGTCCACAATTCTTAACGAAATTGTTGCTATGCATATGGCCATAATTTTTAACGACATTATTGCTGTTCATATGCTCACAATTTTTAACAAAATTATTGATGTTAATATGTTCACAACTTTTAACGAAATGATTGCTATGCATATGTCTACAATTCTTAACGAAATTGTTGCTATGCATATGTCCATAATTTTTAACGACATTATTGCTGTTCATATGTCCACAATTCTTAACGAAATTGTTGCTATGCATATGTCCATAATTTTTAACGACATTATTGCTGTTCATATGCCCACAAT
>CM052096.1:11455348-11476789 GCA_028453745.1 Agapostemon virescens | reverse complement strand
ACTTGGACCATTAAAATTTTTATCGATTCCTTAACTGTAATCGTGGCCATGTAAAACTTGTTTAAATAATAGTATGGCAATTTTCAGTGGCGCCTTCGAGGTACCATTCGAATACACTAAATCAGAATAGCCATTCTCAGTTTTTTTACAATTTCTGGCGTATAACTTCGAATGTTATCGAAAACATCGTTTTTAACCGTTCGTAGCTCGCAGCAACGTTGACCAAGTTAATTGAAACTTTCTGCATGTGCGACACGAATCCACAAAACATGTTTTCGAAATTTCCATTTAGAGAGTAGGTGAAAACACTTGTGACACGCAATCTGTAACTATATGGTAAACTCAAATTTATTGTTAGGTATTTCTACAGTGTGCACGTTAAACGAGCCAACGTAGACGTCGTGAAAAATTTTGTTCGATGTTTCGAAAAATATTTGTCCGTATTCGAAATTCGCGTTGACGTTCGCGAGCTATGCTTCGCGAGCTATGCCTCGCGAGCTATACCTCGCGATGCGTCGACGTGCCGCGCATCTGAGATACCCGCGCAGTGCGACTGCCGACAAATGTCGATTTTTTTATGACATCAAAGGTGCCTGGCAATCTGTTGTTCGCTACATTTGGATATGTATTATGTATGCTGCGGCACACGCACTGAATTCAAATACCACGATATCCTCGCGATAACTAATGGTTCGTGCTGCTTCGCGTTCTTGCCGCGCAAATACTGAAAAGGCATGCAGAAGCAGCGCGACCGAGGCAGTTGACAGTCGAGGCCATTCTGCGAGGATCGCTCGCCATCACCGGACACAGTTTCAGTTTAATTAAAGCTTTTTGCGAACATCTCGGAAATTAAGATCGAACGAGGATTTTCCACGTGCATGGACAATTCAGAATGTTCACCTTGACAGCAGATCCGAAGGTGAAGGTCATTGCAGCTGTGTCCTCTTTTCTGTCAATATTTACAAATTGTAGAACAGCGAAAAGTAATATACTTTTTGTTGTCATATTTTCGTTGAAGGTATCAATTTATTTTGTATATTTTTTTACACAGTACGGATTTTTTGATATTCCGAGTTTAAATAAAAATCGAATGTAAATAAACTTCTGATTGTTTGAGTATTAAATTGAAAGGATAAATTGATTTATGATGTGTGTCTATCGTGTTTTGTGCATGTACATATTTATAAATTGTCTTATGAATGAACGGTTTAACACTTTAACTGCCCAAAGAATAACTTCAAAAATCCCACAAAATCAAAGTAATTTATTGAACGAAGCAATAATTGAAAATTTAAAACGTATGACACAAAGTTACTCTTCAACCTTCTTCTATCCTCCAAATCTTCACTAAATTTAGTGTAATGAATATATTAATGTACAAATTTATTTTTAAACGTGGACAAACAATTCTCTCACCCACATATGGGTGACATGGCAGTCAAAGTGTTAATACGAAGTGTTATCAAATTTTATCTTTGACTGTCTAAAAATATAAAACGTCATGCATCGCGAATCATCCAAGTTCGCGAACAAGTAACATGTTTGCAAATAAGATTTTTAAATCCTAAATTGTAGAAGTAGTTCATGGAAAGATTATTTTGCTGAGAGTATGAGTAAAGTCTCCTAAAGATTTTCCGCGATCAACTTATTTTAGAGACAATATTCTCAATCCTTATATAGATCATTTTTTATCGCCTTCCTCCCCTCTGCTGCGATCCTATCTTCCAAAGGTCACAGACGTGCAGTGCTCCGGACGCAGCATTCTAATTTTATTCTTTGCGACAGTGAAATCGTCAAACGCATTCCGATTTTGACTGCTGTCGCGTCTATCACTTTTATACTGTTTGGAAAGTTTTCTTCGAATATGCAGAAAGCAGAATTTTTACAGCTTTTTAGGAAATTCGATCATGCGTAGAAAGAGTAATACTTCGAATCGGAAGAGTCAACTTGGAAAATTTGTAACTCCAAAAGTATTTAAAATATTCAAAAAAGTCTATGCTACAATGTAGACAATGTCTTGTAGTTTGACAATAAAGAAACATTTTTATTTTAAACTTTTCAATTTTTGCAACAGTAGCAGCCGTCTGTATACCACCAGTAAATGGACATTTAAAAAACAGTGAATAATTTTGCTATTTTTTAATATTTTGTTCTAAAAAGAATTACATCACAGTGGAAAGTTCTGTTAATATCACTATAGCAACTGGAGTTTTCCGTTGTTAATTGTCCTTAAAAAAAGTCATGAAAATATAGTACATTTTCAAGTTGTCAAAGTAATCTACCCTTTTAATTCATTAAAGACCTGCGTTGCATTAACGCAATATTGCTCTCGCTCATTATTGAAGTAATTATTTTCCGTGAAATAAATATAATTCTTACAACAATTCTTGTTACAAATGTTCCTTTTCCACTATGATCATATACGAAATTATCAGAGGACGTTACTAGAGGTAACATGTTGGTTTAAAATTAAAATCGTTATTTCTATTGCAGCAGGCTAGGGCCAACAGCTAGGAAATCTGCGAGTTCGTTAGAATTTCGAATAAAAACCTAAAAAAAGAAAAAAAGTAACAACAGCTGATCGGAGCTTGCGAGCCTGTCTGCCTATGTTGACCCGAAGCGAGGCGTGTGTGTGTCATGTGCGAGCGCGTGGTGTTTTGAATCGCGGTATACCCGCGTAAATGTTGACGACCTGTTCAACAATCGGTGAGTGTTAGGTGTTTGTTAAATGAAACGGGCAAATTTGAAGGAAGGCCCGTAACGTTCGGCTGAAACGCTTATAAAAGAAACGCGTGCGGAAAACAAAAGAAACTGGGCGGAAAGTTTAGACGCGTAAAATTATGATTGTGCCTTGGTACACTTACGATTACGAACACGATACGAATAACGACACAAAATTGGATTATAAAGAACGGCTTTCAGCCCCGTTTGCGATTATGGTACTAACTGTTTCTATACTGTTTCTTCTATTGTCCTTTTCTTATGTATGTATATATATTATACATTTATCTCAGATATATTATCTCAGAGATATTATACATATCTCTAAAAAAAATTATATAAAAACAACATTTTTTTTATAGCATCATGTCAGCCCCATTGTACCATTCAACTTTGTCCTTACCATATTTGACGTATCTTTAGAAACAACAAAGATATTTGAGGTGCAAACGTTTGGTGACTCACCCTGTATTTATAAAGAGTGTTTTTTTAGCTTAGATAGAACTTTCGATAGGGACAACTGTTAATACAAGCTGTCCTTCTGACTGCTCTTGTTGATATTTATGTTCAGTATAGTCTGACAAATCACCATGAATAGAATCACGCTTGAACAACGCTATCAAATTATCCAAATTTACTTTGAAAATCAGTCGTCGATTCGAGCAACTCATAGACGACTTCGTGAATTTTATGGCGCACATAATCGTCCATCTGAACAAGCCATCCGTCGAACTGTGGATAGATTTGCCGCATATGGAGTGAGACGAATCCACAAGAGACTCTACAGACTCCATTGCATCCAGAAAAATGCACCGTTTAGTGCGGTTTACATGCTGGTGGCATCATTGGACCTTATTTCTTCAAAAATGAGGCCGGAGCTCGCGTTACAGTCAATGGAGATCGTTACCGCACCATGATCAATGATTTTTTGTTTGAAAATATGGATGACATTGATCTAGACGAAATGTGGTTCCAACAGGATGGCGATACCTGCCATACGGCGACAGCAACCATCGACTTATTGAAATCAAAATTTGGCGATAAGTTGATTTCGAGAAATGAACCTGTCAATTGGCCTCCAAGGTCGTGCGATTTGACAACTCTCGACTATTTCCTGTGGGGTCACGTGAAGTCACTGGTTTATGCTGATAAACCAGCAACAATTGACGCCTTGGAGGCCAACATTATCCGTGTTATTTGTAACATACGGCCAGCAGTACTCGAAAAAGTGACTCAAAATTGGACGTCCAGAATGCACTACGTCAAGAACAGCCGTGGTGGCCATATGCCCGAAATCGTTTTCAAATGTTAATGTCATGTTTTGGTCTTTCGAGTGAATAAAACAATTTTATTAAAAATCAATTTTTTGTGTTATTTTTTACCATTTGAAGTTCTTTCGGACTTAAAAAAACACCCTGTACCCGCGGGTACTCGCAGGTATACCTAAAAAGAGCCCTTAACACTAGAACTACCAAACCAGTCATTTTGACTGGTCCCTAGTTCTTTCTTTTGCAATTATTGAAGTAATAAAAATGTTTTCATGAAAAACTTTCGGGTGTACTTCTTTAATAACGTATACTTTACAGATGCAGTCCCTATATTATTACAAAGCAATGTATATCGTTGGATTTATTGTTCGGTAGTTCTAGTGTTAACAAATGTGCTCGGCAGAGAAGGCATCGGCTATTTCGGAGGTGTAGAGTTTTCTACAAATGCAGGGATTGATTCTCAGTGCATTTCCTCAAAAATTACCCTCTAACCGGAGGAAACGAAATGGTAGTCGTGAGGCCGATCGACCGCGTTATTAATCGCGAGGTGTCTAGCGCGTGGCGCGTTCGAAGAAGCGACGGCATAGTAGTATCGTGTTTGCCTGTAACGAGTGACACCATCTGTGGCTCGCGGCGATATAAATCGCGACCCCAATACGTTCTCGTTGCCGCCGCCGCCGCCACTATCGGTTTACCGGGTGTTTGCGCGATCTTCGACGAGCCGCCGTCAAATAAATCGCGATACCGCGAGTACGCGGGAACGCGGCTTCCTCGGGCTACCTCGTCGAGAATTACTATAACCCTGCAACTGACTGAATAGGTTTCACCCCGTCGGGTTGGTCTAACCCGTTCGTTTCTTTGTCTTTCTCAACGAGGTCACCGACGCGGCATTAACGCTCGAGAAACAGGAACCGGTAAACGAAGCTGAAGAAAGAATATGAACCGCGAACGGGGACCCGTTTAAAATCTTCTCGTTCCTCCTCTTTTTTGCCCCGATCAAAGGAGCGCGATTGCAGAAATTATTTCACCGGCGCAATGAATTCCAGGATGTCGCGGTGGGCAACAGCGATACCGGTCGGCCGTGAATCCGCGCGTTGTACCAACGTCGTCGTTCCTTTTGAATATATCGATCGGCGGTCTGCAGTGCGGAGAAGGAAAAGGCGTCGTGGACGAGGAACGTGCAGTTCCTGCGCAGGAAATTATTCTTTGGAACGGTGAAGCGTAAATAAGGAAAAGGATAAAAGAAAGGAGCGAAACTGGGAAGGAAAGGATAAGAGAGACGGAGGGGGCAGAGGGTAGAAGGAAGTAACGACAAAAGCTCAAGTGAAATGCTCTTATCGTCGGAATAATATGTATCTTTCTCTCTCTCTCTCTCCCTCTCTTTCTCTCTCTCTCGCTCGAGTCGCCAACCCCTTCGTTCCCATTCTCTTTCCTTCGCTTTGAATGTGCGCCGTTCTGCAACGACAACCGGTATCGTAATTATTTGCAGTCGATTTAATTCTGCCTGGCATTACTTGAAATATTTTTCACGCTGATTGCTCTTACAGGCAAACGACCGTCTGGCTGTCTGCAAAAAACGTCTATCTTCCCCTGGTTCCTGTCCCGTTCCTTACAGCTAAGACATTTTTCAGTCCGTTTCGAGGGTAAATGGATCATCTTAATTTTGCACATTCGCAGACTCGGCACCGGACACCGAAGTCGATTTTTATTTTCACCTTGGTACGTAATGAAAACATCTCTTCCAGAAATAGAAATTAATCTAAACATTAAATTGTGAAATTTAAACTTGGTTCCACTAATTCTTGGCAATGTCTAGATTATCAATGATCAAGTATGAGATTTATTTTAGATCCAATTGACGTATAGCTGCTGACAACAAAACAATTAAGTTATAGAAAAAGTATCGCACAAACAGAATTTAAAATAACAGTGAAGAAAATAAATATGTTTACAAGTTTGCAATAACAAATATAACGATGAAATTTCATTCGCTAAACAAACTATTCTGCGTACCAAATATGTCCGCAGTTATTACACAATAAATGAAGAAAATAAATTCCATGCAATATACAGACTGCGTAGAAGCAGGTTGCACGTTGCACGGTTATAAAACAAATACACCATAGTAACGCGTTTATATAAAACTATATAGTTTTCCAGCTGTCTCTAATAAAATACCATAATGAAATAAAAAAACAAAGTATATAAAAATTCTTTCGTGGTTACCTAAAACAATTCACTTTCAAGGAAATTTCAATATAAACTTCACAGGGTGACGTTTCGTAATTCATAGCCGAAGGGTTAAAAATAAAAGGTTACGTGTATACGCCAGTTGCTTGATCTTAATTTTGTCGTGTGCCATTCTGTCAGCTCCGCGGTGGTTAATAACGATTTTATGCGCACGTGGAAACGAATACGATAAAATACGCCTGTAACGATCGATGTATCGTGCCCGGCGCCAGAAACGCGTACGGACGCCTCTGCTAGTCTGGATTTATTTCAAATTGAGCACAGGGATCCAGAGCCATTCCCTCCAAAAATTCGCGGTAACACACGTCGCCGTAGAATTTTAAACAGTTTTCAGAATTTTTCGAACAACCAGCGACTAATTTATTATGCGGTCGGCGCGGCGCAGCGTCCCCGGGTGACCGACCGAAATATGCAATTTCTTTCACGCTTGAGTTTGCTCACGTGCGCGCAATGAATTTCATCATTTTTAACCACTTAACGGGCAAACGAGTCTCGCGTTTCTGTACCGCCCGGCCGTTTCACTTGACGGCAGAATGAAAATTTCGAACGGATAGTTCGGTATTTTTAACGTTGCCCCGACGCGCCGATGAAAGAATTATTTTTCGTAGTTTCCCTCGTCCAGGGCAAATATTTACTCGAACCTCGCGCTGCCGTGTTTCTTGGATGCTCGGGATCTTACCGTTCTACTCCGCGACATTTGTCAGAATGGAAATTATTAAAAAAACACGAGTCCGTTACGGCAGACATACAATTTCCCTCGGAAATGCTGTTCGTGAGAACCGGAGAACAGATGTGTACGGTCTTATTTACGAAAGTAGACTTTCCCTGGGAGACTGTGCACGGTGCGAGAGGACTTACAGGCAGAATTTACGTCGGAATGGGGTTCTACCCTCTTCCCGAAGTTTCTTACATGCTCGCAATTAGCTCGGCCAACAAATTCTTTCTCGTCGAGCACCGTCTCGATGGTCGAAACGGTCCGCGTCTAGTTTTCAAACGGCCAACTTAAACGGCACTCTCGACGCGAAATTGTTCCTTTTGTTCGAGCGGAGCGTCATTCTCCGGTGAACAGTTACTGTTCATTTTCATCGCGGGACGTGTCTAGCCGCACGATATTGTATTATCGGTGGACGAGCAAAGACGAGGGAAACCGACCGAACGAGCTGGAAAAAAGACGAGAATCGGAGACGGAGAGAATGACAGTGGGAGAAAGAGAAGAAAGCGAGGAACAGAGAAGGTGAGAGAGGGAGAGGGAGAGGGAGAGAGAGAGAGACAGGGGCGCCGACAGAGAGAGCCGTTATTAGAAAGAGCGAAATGCCTCTAAGTCGGACGTTGCGGTGGCTCGAGTGCCCCGGGAGCTTTAATTTAACGCTTTTCCTCCGCTGATTTTAGCCGTCGCGCCTCGAGTTACCTTAAAAGATTTTCTGCCACGGGGAACTCGGTTTTACGCCACGCTGGCTGCGCGCGAGCCACAATATTACAGTGGCGTACAAATTAAAAAAAGAAGAAGAGTCAAGGGATGGTGGAGAGAACGCGAACGCGCGGAGGGCGCGGCAAAAGAAGACGAAAAAAAGAAAAGAAAAGAGAAAAAGTAATGAAAGAAAAGGCAAAACCGTACGGGGGAAAGGTGCGGCGAGAGAGTAGCGAGTTGAGGTAATCTGCAGGACGCGTTCTTTCACCGCGGGAAAAGTCGAGCGGCGACGTTAAAATTGCTAATACAAGTAAAACAGAATGCTTCTCCGGCTAGCGAAAGCCCATTTCATGGCCGGTACTGTTTCCTTTTCCACGACCTAGACGTGTTTCCTTTCGTCCTCGCACACGGTTCGCCGGTCCCGGCCTGCGAGCAAGGTAAACGCCGAAGAAAAACGCAGCTCGCGTGCACCCGCGCCGGCGCGCACACCTTGCGAAAAACGACAAAAGAAATCCGACGGGCGGCAACAAAAATTTTAATCACAAAGACCACGTACCAGCCAGCCGTTGTATCCCCGCCTCTTAATCGGCCGGCAACCGGGACCATGAAATTGGACGGTGTTTGCGAGCACGGCTTCGTTCGCCAGCCAACTACCGGATCGAGCTGGTTATGTTTGGAATTAGCATTGAAAATTGTACGAACCCGCACCGTCGTTAACCTATCTGCGTAGCGGCGTCGTCATTTCGACGGAACACTGTTGCCAGCGACGTTCAAACGACTTCCACGACCGTGCAACTCCGAAAGTGAAACAACCAAATGTCTACGGACTCTATACTGTTGCATCGATAATGCCATGATTGTGGCGAAAGCGGGTCGTCGAGTACCAATGAGACAGAAGGGAAATACTATGAACTTGGCCTCTGTTGCAGGGGCTTGTAATATTCTCTGGCACGAAATAAATATTAAAATGTTTGTAGTTCACGTTAACGCGGTCCGTGCCACGTGTACCACCGGTTGGTACACGATTACATATTTATTTAAGGGGGGAATACACTTTACAAGATGAAAATTTTCGATTTTTCTTTTTTCTTTGAAATTGATTCCAATATGTGTCTAGAATACGTGTATAATGTTACTGAGCAAAATTTTATGTATTTTGGGAGATACAGCTAGCCGAACAGGTAAGCGTCAGGTGCAAGTGGCGTAAAGCTGAAGCGAAAGGTGAATTAGATAATTTTAATCATCCTAGATGATTAAAAAAAAAATAAAAAATGTAGTATAGAACGAAGCAAATAAGTTTGTAATAATGTATCAATTTTTAGTTAGACATTAAATAGATTGCATGAAAAGTCGAGTGAAAATAGACATGGAGCGTGTTAATACATTTATAACATTATTAAAATTATTTTTACGACGGTTGTTCGTATGGAGTCGCCATAATAAAGAATTATTTTATGGTAAACAACCCTTAAGAATACAATGGAAGATAGGGGTTGTCACCGACCTGTTCTATCGACAGGCAATCGACAGTAGTCGAAGTTTGCTCGTCGAACAGATCAGACAGCGAATTCGATAAAATATATCCAGACTGTATTCTACTGTAAATAATTATTAATTCGTGAATAAATAGTTACAGATAAACGAGATGCCACGTCACGCACCATATGAAATGCGCAAATCGCGGAACAGTATAAATATACAGGGTGTTTCACTGACTCTGTTGCAAAGCAGTATCTTCGTTACCCTTAACGACACTTAGAAATGCCATCGAAATGTCAGAATACTAAAAATGAAACTAGAAATGTCGTCGATGTATGCTTTAAACAGGATTGCATATTTATATATCAGGATAGCTGAGATCGAGGCGAATCCAATAACCTGTAATACCGTGACCTTCGCATGACCTCGAGTATGAAAAGTCCTAGAATATTTAGAAATTGTCAAGGATAATGAAATAACTATTGTAGATGATCTAATCTATCTAATTAGACTAGATTTTTTATATACGGTGCATAATGGTAAAATATACTAAAAATTTCCACTTAATTCAGTGCCGCTACTATTGGCAGATATTCTTCTCTCTTTATGTCTGGTTATGTGGTTTCGCATGACGGTGCACCATCACATTACTCTCGCTCTTCTCGTAATGCATTGAACATTTCATACTCAAACAGATGAATGGGAAGGGAAAGTTCCACTCCTTGGTCTTCGCGTTCTCCCTACATTACTCTCTTCAATTTTTATATGGGGCTTTATCAAAGAAAAAGTTATTTCGATGAAACCGACAACACGTGGTATCACGTAAGAAAAAATTTGACGAGCTTGTGCTACCGTAACAGCCCATATCCTCGCAGTTGTGCGATGCTTCTTTCGTTATTGAATTAACAAATATGTGAAAGTAAACGGAAATAATGTTGAACCTTTATTACAATAAATTCTTCGTTGTTGAATTCGCTGCTATGGTTATTTTATTATTAATGTTAATTTCTAAATGGTTTAAATTTTTCGTACTCGAAGTCACGCGAAGGTCTTTGGATTCCATGATAAAATGATGGAAATATGAAATTCTGTTGAAAAAAAGAACACCAATGACTTTGAAATATCGAAAACTATGAAATATAGCAAGACCCTTTAGCGTTTTCTGTTTTATTATTTAAATTAATATTTGAAACATACCGTGAACGTTTACAACAAAATGTAATCATCCCTTCGTTCCACAACATTTTTCCATCTTTTTTGATAAAGACGTTACACCTTCACTATACAATTTCTGTGGTTTTTCAGCAAAAACCGCGGAGAGTATAAAGATATTCACGGAACGAACTTAATGACGACCTAATGCGCCCTTTACTTTGGCAACAAAGGTAACATTCCTGTAGTGCGCGCAGGTACTTCCTTTATCTTTAAAGAAATACTTGCCTTCGTTGATTATAACAAAGTAATCTGATATGAAATTTTTTTCGCCGAGAGGCAAATTGTGTCTGGTAAAACTAATACGAAAGTTCTATTAAATAATGTACACGTTGCTTTGTATTCTGAAAATGTCCTAAGTGCAATTTTATTTATAATTTGCGAACATAATGTTGAATACGATTAACACTTTCTTCAAATTAAAAATTTTGTTTAAATAACATTATTAACCTTCCAGAATACAAATGAGATCCCTGAGGTCGATGAATTGAATTTGTGCTGTTTTAATTTCTCTTACATTATTTTGCAATTGGTAGTTTTATGCAATGTAATAATTTAAATAATAATAATTTAAATTTTAATATAGTAAAACTCATTCAGAAAAATTGTGAATTTTTTAAAGAAATGTCACCCTCTAAACACGGATAATTTTTACCCATGCGATTGAATACTAAATAAATATTAAATACGCAAGCTTTTTCAAGAAGCAGTACAAATACGATAGTTTAAACAAGCGATTGAAGATTTCTTTCTATCATTATCGACTTCATCGAAATATGACGATTCTATTATTAAATGGATTTGTTAAGATTATTTTCCTTCTGTATAAATATATTATTACTGCGGCTGATTCAAATTTAGTTACAGCAATGTACAACTACCCTTCGGCGAACAGCCCGCAAAGAAGTAATGCGAGATAGGGGTTGCCACGGATCTGTTATGCCGTCAGACAATCGAGAAAAGGATATTTGACCACCGAGTGAAACAGAAATCAACAAATTGACTATAATTGCTCATACTCATTTCTAATGGCAGACTTGTGTAAACGGAGAGTTCCCAGCAACACGCATTGGACACTTTTATTCAATTTTCCTTCCATTCTCGAATATATTGTAACATTTCCATTAGACAACCATCTAATGCTCCCTAAACGCGAATGTACTGGTAGCTGCAACTGCGAACCAAATACATGCTTGTTACTTCGCTCGTGGCAATGTTTCCCAAGTTTATGGTGTACATATTCGCACACACGGAAGAAGTAGCGAAAGACGGGGAAAAGAGTAGCTTTCAAAGAAATTTCCATCGCGACTGGGTTCGCTCGACACCGTAGAACGATTTACAATCCCCCCCCATAGTCCGAGTCGTTTCTTAAAACGACAGGAATAAATCCTTCCGCGGTGTGTAAACGCAAAACACGCGATCGCGGGTTACCTATAAATCTGGACTCTAATTTAGAGCTCTTCCCCCACCCCGGGGGGAACCGGTGGAATTCGTTTACACGGAACAAATTACACATTTGCCCGTGCGTAATAAAGCGGTACGATGTGTATGCTAACTCGATAACTCGCCTCTTACAGCCAGCGAACAGTCAAGAGTGGAATTTATGGTTCGCGCGACACGATTCCGAGCTGGTGGGACGACAGAGAACGCCGTAAAGGTGTACCCTCGGAGTTAACGCGATTTGCGGGGCGCGTCTTGGAGGTCTGCACTCGCCTAAGACCCGCTGGAAATCGATGGAACGGGCTTCTACCGGAAGTTCCGACGGAGACAATAGACGAACTAGGGCCATCCGTTCATTTGTCGCCTTAAAAGAACCCCGAAGGTGTTCCTCTCTGAACTGTGTCCGCCACCTCCGACTCCCCGTAGTCTTTTTCGTCGTTGAAACGGTGGTGGCCGGGATGCGAAGAAATGCGAACGAACCCGCTGGACAAATGTCCACGAGAACTTCCGAGAAAGTTTCATTAATCTTTCACGCGACCGCTCGTTGCTGGGGTATTGACTTTCCAGCCATTTTCGTGCGACAGCCTCGCGGCTCGTGGTCGAAATTCTGAATGAAAGGCGACGGTAAACGTGGCTGAACAATCTCGGTTAATTGCCTTTCAGCCGGTCAAACTAAATTCGAGGTCTACGGCGGCCATTATGCTTCACGGAGAAAAGAACCGACCCGGTGCGACGACAATAAACTATTTATCAAACGCTGATTAGCGGCCTCGGCTACCCTGCCGGCGACTGAAACAAGCTTCGATTTAAGCTTGATTCCCATTAGCCCTCGAGCTACGACCCATTAATGGCCGTGCTCAACGTGAAATGTAACCGTATCTTTTTCCATTAATATAGATCGCCGGCCCATCTTGATGCGCCTGCAAACGTTTCGCGTATCTTGTTTCTTCCAACTGTTCATAATGTTAACCCTCTATGGGTCCGTATAACTCTCAGGTCACATTTTAATTCATCGACATTTTACCAAATGATTATAGCTTTTTTCATGAGATGGCGCATAAATCTTAATTCTATAACGTTGTCAAGACAACCAATATTAATATTTATGACCGTTGCTAGGCTCATCAACCTGAAATAATAAAATAAATGCTCTGCAAACTGTCTGCAGTAAAAATAAGCGAAACCATTCGATCCAATTGATATTATTTGTGCTTTTGTCAGTGATTGCCAAACTAAAATTTCTTTGTAATACTTGTCCATATTAAGTTGTATACAACGTTCTAGATATAGAGCGTAGATGTATGGATGCAATGGTAATGAGATGAGTGTGAACGCAGGATTGTGCGAGTATGACAAATAAACAATCGGAAAATATCAAGCGGAATCCGGTCGATGTCTACCAAGGGACTGTTATCGATGGTTAGAGTATAAGGTGAAGTTGTGAAGTCCTGAAGTTGTGAAGTCACCTCGCCGACGCAGAATTCGTCCCATGTTGGCGCGAGGACGGCAGTCTCATCTAAGCTCGCGATTAATAAAAAGCGCATTTTCTCCATCAGTAGTCTGCATGAGTAAACGCCCTAACCCCTTATAAAGTGCATACGAGACGTGTAAGCAGACAATAACTCACTATTATCGCTGAGCCTTGTCAAATTAATAACTGAATAAGAATTTAACCCTTAGCGGTCGAGAGCTCTTTTGTAAAACTTTATATTATACTGTATCTACCGTTTATGCTCGTGTTTAAATTCACCGTTCCTGTAACGCGCATCGATTACAATCACAAGACACTTCCCGTATACAGGGTGTCCCAAAAATGTTTGAGTTTCCTGACAGGAACGATTTCCGGGGTTATTTTAAGAAAGTTTTCCCCTTATCAATTTGCAATTTGACGCTTCGTTTTTGAGTTATCAAAGAAATACGTGGACCAATGAGAGCTCAGCTATAGCAGACATCTTTCGGCTTGGCCAACGACAACGCCACACTCAGTGAGATCTGCAATCGAACCGGAACCAGTTCGTTATAACCGTACTCTGATTGGTCCGTATTTTTCATTAATAAATCGAAAACGAAATCGCATATAACATTTTCGCAAAGGAAAAAGTATCTTAGAATATACACAAGAATCACCCTTTTCAAGGAACTCAAACACTTTTGGGACACTCTGTAGATACATGCCGTACAGGACCAACCGCTGTAGAAATTCACTGGTGTAAAATCGGTCGATCCGACGATTTTCATATTTTGATCAGAGCAAGTAACAGGACTATTCATTTAGAGCGATCTGTGCGGTAGCCACGGAGATAGCGTCACCGGGATTTTATCTTCAGCGTCCTCTCACCGGTGCCTATAAATCAAGCTTCATTCTCCTCGAAAAGGAGAATCATTGGGTCGATTCCGAGCTTTGACAATCGATCGATCGGTCGATCCATTGAACGTGGCCGACGTAAAAAAAAAAAAAACGCGATCTCGTAATCCAACGTGCCGCCGCGCATACGCTGACCGATGGAGCGTCGACACAGTTTATGAAATTTACGATCGGCAGATCGTAAAAGAAACAGTTATTGGAAACCTGTAAAACGTGGACGACGTTGACACGGGTTAGGGGGGCAGCGGTCGGTTTTCGTTTGCGGGAGTAGAGTTCCGCAAACTAATGATATTATTACGTATTCAACGTCGCGCTACGCGTATAACGCGGTCGGTACATTCATCGGATGTTTACCATAGTCTGACCATATAGGCGCGCGAACAATGTTTTCCGTCGTGCCGCGATACTCCGAAACTTGTTGTCGACACGATATAAAGGGAGTCTTAACGCCGCCGGTAATTCGCATTGATCCAATCAGATTTATGCAAGCGGATTCTCCGCGTACTTCGGAGTTCTCTTAACCCTTTGCACTCGAATGGCGACTCTCAGGCGCCAGTAAAAATTGCCACACCACTGATTAACCCATTGACTGCCAACTACATGATATGGACCGTTTATTTTGAAAGTGATGTAAGTCCTTCTTTTAAAAAAATGAGATATGACGTAATTTATGCCTAATTTAGTGTAAACTTTTTGTTTGTAACTAGTTAGTATTTAATATCTTAAAAAATGCCTATGCTTTGTTCAATTTAAAATTGGCCGGTAAAAGAAATTGCGTAACCATTGATTATGAAAGTGGTGTAAGTCCAATTTCCATAGACAGAAAAAATGGCATTACGAAAAAAGAATTTCCTGTACACACCACACGATTATTATGACGTTATAAACCAATGTAGACAACATAATAAATTTATTTTACACGAAATGAAACGAGAGAATTTCGTTTCAACAAAAAATCTACAAAACGCAATTAAAAACAGATAAGAAGAAACACTAAAGGAGAAAAAGTAAATTGGTTGCAAATATGTTGGATGAGATTTTACAGAAGTGCACCGTATACTATTTTATATAAAACATCAATGGAGGACACAGAATTTAAGACTCTAAATTATCACCTACATGTCGGGAAAGACCGCCAAAAATTGAAAAAATCGCCCTGACACTTTGTTTCATATCTCGTAGTAAACGTCTGTACCAAAACTGCCAGCTACGAGATATCTCGTAGTGGGTGCTGCAAGTTTAGATTGGCTACAAATGGCTATTTGAGTTAGGAACTATCAGAAAGGATGAATGAAAAATGTATATAGTGTAAAGAACATATTGATTATCAATTTTTATTATTAAAATTATTATTAAAACTATATATTAAATTAATTATATTAAAATAAAATCGTGGCACCCAGGGCAAGACCTGCTACATTTGCGTGGCAGTCAATGGGTTCAAACAATTTCTATATCTAAGGAATTTGTAAAAATGTGACTATTGCAAGGACGAGTAATAGTGAACTTACTCGCGTGCATAAGATGAAATGATGATCGCGTGAAACGAAAATATCCCAAGTCAGAAGAATGCCTAAGTTTTCGAGTTGAAGCAGCTTCGAGCGCAAAGGATTAATTTTTTCATTGCCTCTCGCTCGCTCATCTTCCTCGAAGAGTCCTCGATTTACGTGTCCTGACGACGCGGAAATGATAGATTGGGGTTCCAGGCGAGATCGTTATCCTTGGCGATCCGATCAACCCCTCTTTCTCATTCCTCGGCGTCTCGGGTTCCCCGAGCAATCAGTTTATATCTAATAATTCCTGGTAATTTTCACCGATTATGGCCTGATGTAAGTCAACTCCTCGTTAAGAGGGAAGAATGGGTAGCCTGGAGTCGTCGTTTCAAATATAAACCGGAGCTTCGAGGAGAAGGCGTGGATGGAAGGAAGGGTTGCAGAGAAATGGGGATCGCTCGGATTTTGCAAGCGCAGCGGAGTTACCGGATGAAAAGTGCACGATTATTAGCTTTCTCCTTGCAGTTCCACCCGTCGACCACCGCCCACCGCCTCTCGGTTCTTCACACCCCTGTAAACGGATTATGGGGGCTCTGGCCTGGAGCCGTTTTCCTTCGGTGAGAACCGCGTGCGGGCTACGACGGACACGCGTACCCGCTAGAAAAGATCCGAAACCAGTCGTCGATCGCCAACGTGCGACGCGACGCGGCAGCAACGGCGGCAACGATGGCCAACGGAGCCAATTCGGGCCAATTTAATCCTGATTCGAGATCCGCCGTTCCCGGAACGGAAAATGAAACGCGAAGGCTGGGCGAGGCTACGCCGCACCTCTCTCTTCTTCCTCCTCGGCCGGGCCCCGCTCGTTAACGTCGGGTTACCAGCTACCCGCGCGAGCAAAAAGGAACGATTCTATCAGAGAAGGTCCGTTATCGGAGGACCGAGTCGTTTTAACGAGAGGGATGAACCATTTCACGGAGACTGTTGCAAATTCGAGTTTCGTCCGAAAGGTAACTTGAAAATAAACCAAAATAAAATCTGATTACACACATTGCCGCATTACGACATTTTAAAATGCGAGTGGGGTGACCTGTCCAGCGAATTAACATTAGAACTACCGAATAATTCATTCGACAATATACATTGCTTTGTAATAATAACTGCAACTATTAAAACTTCATAGAATTCTTATTGTAACATGTACGTTATGAAAGAAGTACATTCAAAATTTTCGGATGAAAACATTTTTATAACTTCACTAATTGGGAAAGAAAACACTAGGAACCAGTGTTAACTCGTGTTACGGGGATAACGCAATTCTAGTTTTTTCGAAATATCTTTTTTCATTAACCATTGCGTGGAAGTAGCTCCGGTTTGTTGAAAATAGACATTCTAGGTTGAATTTAATTTCAGCCACAAATAATCAATAATCGTTTCATTATAATGTGCAACATTCTCTATAATGTGCAACATTAAATCTGAGTGAAATTGTATAATATTTGTTGTTCAGGGACTGAACATACTAGACTGTGAACGCTTTTATAAAATATAAAAATTACAAACAATGAATTAAATTGTATTTTAAAGACTTAGAAATAAAGTGCCACAAGTTTTACAAGCAGGAAGAAGGTTTTCAATGGATCATGGAACGCTGCTTTTCCGCTATTACTGAAATTGTATGCAAAACCTGTAAATCAAATGTGAAATTCATTGAATGAGCACCGATAGCTGTGAAAGCTATTTCGAGCGGCAAAGATATCATAGATATTGTAGCAAATATAGCTGTGTGTACCTATAACGATGGTTTGTCTAGTATAATGAAGATTATGGATGTTATTGAGCATAATATACGGAGGCTGACGCGTACAGCATCAGGTTTTCGGAGTTATCGCTATCTTACGCTGCAAAAGAGACTTGTTTGTCATGGCAATCAGCTAGAAAAGAAGAGGAGGACAAAATCAATTTAAAGGGCCAATTGTATCGTACAAACATCGCAGACAAAAGGTAAAACTGTAAATGCTTATATTTAGAAACTAAATTTTGTAAATTGGCCAGAAACATAACTGAGTGAGACCTTTAACCAACTCGCTTGAAATTTTCACTGTAATTGTATAATTATATTATCTAGAGATGTATTTTTAAACTTTTTTATTATACATAATCTTTTAAAGAATTTTCTACTGAAAACACGAAACTTTACTTCAACCGTGCGTCATTTTCACGAAAAACGAAAATTTTTAATTTCGCTTCGCACTTCCCGAGATAATCTTACGTAGAACTCAAAAATTGTTTTTTTTTCCTGTTCTAGGTAAAAAATTTATGGAGAAACCTTTCCGGCCACGAAGTACTACTCAAAGGGAAAGGTTTCCTTCGCTGCGCCCTGCCACCGCCATTTTGTAAAGAAAAGTTAAATAAAAAATCGTAACTAATCTTTGAAATAGCTAAAATACAGACCTTTAAACAGAGTTTGTATTGCATTTACTATATCGTCATAAAAAAATTGTAAAAATTGCTTTGCTTACTGACTATGTTTTTGGTCGCTAGAATGGCGTTACCCGTTAACCCTTTGCACATTTACTTTACATATTTCAAATAATTGATAAATGGAGCAGCGAATAGTTCTGATTATCGTCAAGTATAAAATTGTAAAAAATGGGTCGCATGGCAATAAAGCATGTAAAAAAGAATATGCATTTCTATTTAAAGAAATGATGCAATTGCTAATTGCACATGCACTGCTGCATCTAAAAAAAATTTAAAGGCCTACAGACATAGTGCTCTTCGAACCATTTACCTTTCTCCTTTGGCATTTTTTTCGTAAATGCAATAATAACGGAGTTATGACTTGAAACAATTGCGTGGACCACCCTGTATATGTATAGTCTTATAAAAACGACAAGATTTCATTAATTTAAATTTTGTGCAGTCTTTACAAATTTACAACTTCAATAATTGCAAAATAAAGAATCTCGAAAGAGTCATGTGACAGGTTCAAAATTAAATACGAACCCAATTACGTAAAAGTTGATTTGAATACTATGGTAAATTTTAGTGTAGTCTCAGAGTCGTCATAGAATCCAATTATAATTTCAGTATAATACAAATCGACCTTAAAAATCTTGCATAAATTTTTACAGTTAATTTTCAAATACGCTACTATTTTAAGCATCGATAACTCTCGCAGAAGTTTCCCGCGCTGACCTTTGAGCATTAGAAAATTTCGAAAGCAACGGCAATTAAAACTTGTCGCATAAATTTGGTTAGATTTCCAGGTGGCAGGCAACGGTCGCAGTGCGCCGATTCGACTGGCGGCGATCGACATGGCCCGGAACGGAAGAAGCTCGTCAGCGGGCTTCGAGTAATATCCCGATCACGGGCAAACGATGTAGCAGGACAGGGCGCAGAAGTAGAACTTAAAGAACGAAATCCCGCCGACGCAGACTTCTCCAATTATCGCTGGCGTTCGCGAAGCGGCGGATTTCATCCGTAACTTTGTTGGAGAGCTCCTGAAAATCGGCAGATCTCGGCCGGTTTTTGTTCGCCCATCGGTGGTCTCGGGCACTGAACTGAAACGTTGTTCGCGGTCGGCGCAGCAATGCGCGCTCCCGCCTAAAGATACCACGATTTTCGCATCCGTCTGCGGAGGATCAACAACCCTGCGTATTTTTGGCGAGACGAGGTGGCCGGAGATCGCGGACATAGGCGTAGGAGCGTCGCGGCGCGCCGCGGCGCAGCGTATCGATTCTCGGTGCTCGGCGAAACGCGATGCGCGCTCTTTCTCTTCCTCTCTCACTCTCTCTCTCTTCTCCGCACTCCCATCGTCTCTCTTTGTCTCTTTCTCTCTCTCTCTTTCTCTTTCCGCTCCATGTTTCCGCGGCTTTCGTGAGACCGGCGATAAAATAACTCGGAGTAAACTGCGAGAGAACAAGCCACCGCGCCCTCGGCCGGCCTTTATTCAGAATTTTTTAATTACTCGACGAATGAAAATCGCGCAAAGAATACACCGGCGCCGGTAGTTTCAGAGATGGCCGGCTGGTTGGTCTCTTAGGATGGGGGAAAAAGTAGCAGGAAACGGGAGACTGGGCCCGTCGTTCTTCCACCGCCACGACCCTTTTTAAACCCCGAACAAAAATGTCGCATTGTCCGTCCTGCGAGAAATAACGTTTACCTCGGAGCCAGCCAGTTGCCTCTGAATCGGCCGGTACAGGTTTCAAGGATACCGCAACTTTCTCCTACCACCGTCGTCGTATTCGCGCCACGATTTTTGTTTCCCGGCCCTAGACCATCCCCGACCCCTCGACTCTCTCGGATACATGGCGCCGCCGAATCTTCTAATGAAAAGTGGTAACCGGTTCGCGGCGTTCCCGCCCGCTCGACGCCGATGCTGAAAGGGTTTCTTCGCAGCCGCGTGACACGTCTGTATCTAAATAGAAATCCCATGAGCCCCTTCGTCTCGGCCATGAGAACCGACCGCGTGCCGCTCGTGCGGATAAAAGCCGTCGCCGGGATTATTTCCTTTCAATTTAAAAACATTGCGGAGTTGCTTCTTCGCCGGTTGTGCTGCCGCGTCTCGTGAGCAATGCGGATAAATCGCGAGACCGAACTGTCGAGTTCAATCGAGAGTTACGAAGTTCTCGGAACTTAAAATGTTCCACTGCGGTGCCGCTTAATTACTCGACGAATCCCTCATTTGCAAGTATGAGGAATGCTGGCTTATACAAACTGTTCGGTATCGGAAACAAAACTCTGCTGACCTAATTGGTATTCCTTTTAGTTATGGTAATTGGTTGAAAGTGTTCTTATAGATCGGAGACCAGATATACAGTTATGATGTCCTGAATGGCGAGTGATCGGAGATATCGCTAATTCGTCAATGTATAACGCTTCACAGGGTGTCCTCGGTACTACAACCGAGGAAGCGGTGATTCTACATGAACCGAACGAATCGAAAATAAAGAATACAGTTGTGTTTCATTGGATGCTTTTTTCTTGAAAAAATCATTTTTGAATATTCGAGTACGCATGTAATTAACTACGGCTTGGATGGATCTCGATACTGACTTTTGTTTATGTTTCCACGTCTGTACATTTACGTTGTCAGTTTCATTCGGTGTCTTAGTATGTTATTATCCTCGGATTTGATTGACAGTTTCTATCGATGCTTTGCAATGAGTAGATACACAAATTGAGAATACGTGAATATGATTCGTGCATGCGGTGCGTGTAGTAGTAATAAGGTGGCTGGATTGTACAGAAACCGATATCCAACCGATATGTGCCCATAATTATGAAAGTGGTCTAAGTCAAAATTTAAAAAATATGAGTTTATCAGTTATTTCGCACCCCATTATTTTAAACTGAATTTATTCAATGTAATTTTTACGATATCGTCACAAATGAATCATTAGTTAGTGGTTGTAATTTCAACATTATATGGAATTCATTTAGTGTTAATTATGAAAGTGGTCTAAGTCGAAATAAAAAAAAAATGAGTTTATCAGTTATTTCGCACCCCATTATTTTAAACTAAATTTATTCAATGTAATTTTTACGATATCGTCAAAAATGAACCATTAGATAGTGGTTGTAATTTCATCATTATATAGAATTCATTTAGTGTTAATTATGAAAGATGTCTGTCAAAATTAAAAAAAAATGAGTTTATTAGTTATTTCGCACCACATTATTTTAAACTGAATTTATTCAATGTAATTTTTACGATATCGTCAAAAATGAACCATTAGATAGTGGTTGTAATTTCAACATTATATGGAATTCATTTAGTGTTAATTATGAAAGTGGTTTAAG
>CM052096.1:11444609-11455248 GCA_028453745.1 Agapostemon virescens | reverse complement strand
TTTGGTATCGGGTCATTCCTTTCTATCGAATGACCGTGATTTTGGGTTGATAAAAATGAAAATAAAAAAAGGAAATTACTTATACAACCCTTCATTATTATGAATTGATAGAAAAGTGTAGAAGAAGAAATACATTTTCGATAAACGAATGTCGCAGCCGGATTTTATTTCAACGAAATCACTAGAAGAGTAAAAAATACCGTGGGCGAATCTGTCTCTTGGCTGCAAATTCAGTGGATGAGATTCTTGAAAAATGAACCTTAGATAAAACCTTCAAATAAAACTCATAAAATAAAGACTAATAAAATTATAAATTAAAATGTCGCATAATGTAAAAATATTTTTTAATTTATTCAAATGCAATTCATTAAATATCTCGAAACAAGAAATATATGACTTAGACCACTTTCATAATTATGGGCACATATGCGTGTCTTAATTTCCATTAAATCCACTCTAAATCGATAGGTAGAAATGAGTAATACAGCACATTGTGTTGATACTAATGATATTAGTACTACCTATAAATGACATATGACTTCTATCGGGATCCTTTCAACTAAATCATACGGTATAAGTGATATATGACTTCTCTCGGGATCCTTCCATCTAAATCATAGTTAAATGTACACGTATTCGTTGAAACAATTTCCTCGCATGAAACAATTTTTTTTCTTAATTTCCGATTTGCTTTTTCACGTACAATTAACCCCTTCTCTGTTGTACTATCAATGCCATTCAATGCTTGCCATTCAAGACACCACAACTATATTTCGTATCCAACCTATAGGAACACTTTTAACCAATTACTGTAACTAAAAGAAATAGCAACGAAATACTCTTATATTTATTCCATAGTCACATACTCGAATATATGCAGAGTATTTATTCGGAATAGGGGGATTGTCACAGATTTCAATGACTTTCAAATATATTGTTTGGGGTATGATTCTGTTGAATGGCCTCGGTTCGGAGATACTTCCAGAAAATTGTTCGAATGACTATAGCGAACTCCATCTTTTCCCAATAATCGAATTCGTCCTTTAGGGTGGAGAACGGTTTTGCCCTTCCCTCTGTAACTTCACCCCAAGGAATCTAACCCTGGCCTAACCAAAATTCCTTTGAAATAGTTCTAATTCCAACGGAAATTTAAGTACGCAGTTTAATTAATATTTGCATAATTATTTTGAATGAATTCGAACATTTGAACATTCATTTGAATGAATTGAACAGTTTTCTTTAAATACTTGGCAAACTAAGCCTGTCTGGCGGCAATGTGTATCTGGCAAAAATTGCTAATGTAGTATCGCAGAAAAAACAAGGACACTGGTCTGAGGGCCCTAATTCCATACTAATAAAAACCTATTCCGAATAATTAACGCGAGAGGGATGATACTGATTCTATATAGCTATCATGACGGCGATGTGCGAATTCTTCCTACGTTGAAAACTGAAAGCGGTGCATGCTCGAAGGAAACCTCATGTACCTTCATTGTTCTCTGCCCAGCAGCGAATTTATTACCCGAAAGACGACGAAATCCGCAGAACATGTGTACTGAAAGCTGGATCCCCAAAATAGCCCCGAATAACGATTGCATCGTAAACCTAAGTTAATCTTTGTTTTAATGTAAAAGCAGTTGACCCAAGCCCTGGAAAAACAGAGGAGGCCACAGCGATTTCGCTTTCCATCCACCATTGTTGCGATCCGTTTTCACGAAATGTCGTTCGCCGGTCGATAAATTTTTATCAGCTCGGATTACACCGCGTCCCCGACTGTAAAATAAGACTACCGGTTAGCTCGGATTTTACGAGTAACAATGAAAAGGTCCTCCGACTTCGTTAGGTAGTTATCTTTCTTAACGACCTACCAGAAACCGGGACAACGCAAGAAATGCATACGCGAGGATTGATACTCGAAAGAAATTCGATCTGTGGCCCGGTTATCAAGTAAAAATCCATTGTCTCGTTACTGCCGCGAGTCTAATGGGATTAGACAGCCGCCACGCTGAATTATCCCGCTAACATCCCCCGGAACGGACACGAAAAGACTCTCTTAACTTTTGTCCTCATTATCCGCCGGATTAACCCGTCAGGTCTGTTTGATTATTCCGTTATCCCGGTTAGCAGGGTTTAGAACACCGGGTCGCCGCGATTGTTCTACGAGTCGGGTTCCGTTCCTCGCGATTATCGCGCTGCTCGCTATATATGTCCTCTAAACTCCAGAAGAGCGTTCTACTTTTTCTCCCGCAGGAGATTTTACGGGGAGCGTTTGAGAAGGATGAAAAAATTGCGTCTCGTCGCAGGGGAGGGGAGGGAGAGAGAGGAGGATGTCGATCAACGTCGATCGCGCGCGGATCCTCCTTCATATCAAGTGGAGTGGTAAACGCGACCGAAAATCCGCCTTTCGATCCCCAAGCTTTCGTTCGCTCATTAAATCAGCTCGAGAGAGCTTCGAAACGAAACGCTCGCGCGCGATCGTCTCGCAACGAATTTCCATTCGATCGTTCACGATCATAACCCCGTGGCGCGGGTGCGAGCGTGTGCGCGAATACGTGCGGCGGGGGTGTATCGATACCGTTCAAGCAAGATTCACGCCTACTCGATTATTTGCATACATGCAATTCTTATCGCGGATCTGACGTTCGAAATGCTCCGTTCCAGCGTTCCAGTCGATGTTCCTGCATCGGGCGGCGCCCCGAGTGACGTCGCAGCGCGATAGAAACGCGCGGCCCGAATTAGATATTCACCGACAATGTTATCAAGCGACATACGCGCGTCGCGCAAACACTGAATAAATCGGTGCGTTGTGTATTATTAAGGTACGCGCTGGTATCGATCCCATCGAACCGGCACGGGGCCAACCGGGACAAACCTCGACGAGCCCCACGAAATCGAGTCCCGATACCGAACCGCGGATTTCTAGATTGCAACGGGGGAAAACGATCCTGCGCGTACGCCCGGAGTTTCGACGAGTGTATAGAAACGGAAATTGTAAGGTAATCGAGTTCCTTGACGAACACAGTTGGAAATTACTGAACGCGAAAATCTATGAGGCCGTATCACCAGGCGATGTTGAGTCGACTCAGATCTTTCTAATAAATGGCACAGCTGGGTAAGATCGGCAAATATACACTTTGGCTGCCACGTCACCCGCATAAGGCTAACGCAATTATTTGTGCGATTTTTAAATGAATCTTCACGTTAACGTTTAATAATTTAGCAACCGACTGGTTACGAGAAACACCGACGCATGCAACAAGCACCATCTGATATTTTCCATCAAGAAAATGAATTTGTGAAATTGTGAAATGCGCGTTGTTATTTAACCCTTTATGGGCCGAATTTTTGTTTTTAATCCAAGAAAATTGGGGGAACGAAAAATCAGAAATTATAAACCTACATATATATGTAAATGAAAAAAAATGTTTCCGTTTAACACATGTCGATTCATATTCTTGAAAATTTTTACCGACTTTTAAATTGAAAATCCTAGTTATGAAAAATGATACTTCAGATACTACAAAATTCAGATTTTATACAGAAGTAGTTTTGGCACCATAACGAGATTTTTATAGTAGCACCGTATTATCCAAATAATTATTTCAGAATTTTCTCAGACTTTTTGGTTTCTTGCTCGATAGTTCAAAAGAAGTAAAACCAATTTCCCGCCGTTTTTCGCCCGAAAGAAACAACCCGCGCTGAAATTATTCTTTATATTTTCCATTCTTTAGAAATATTAAATAATATTAAACGCTATATCCGCTATAACCGTGTTGCCGCTATATCCGTGTAGAACGATGTATTCGAAAGTACTGACGATATTATAAATAACGTCGTTGACTGATCAAGAGCGCCCGAATAGAAAATTCTTATCCGTAGAAAACTCGTACCCGAATCTATTAAAGTCTAACTTTTATTTTCGAACAAGTTGTGTGTTTTGTAAAACCATTAGCACCGTTCCTAAATACCTGATCATTATTAAGCTAACCCTTAGCGCTCCAATGGTGTTTTTGAGGCGACACTAAAAATTCCCTTACTATTATTTAAAATAGCTTTTACATTGCTCTGCTTGCACTTAAAGAGTCGATAAAAATAGTAATGAACTTTATATTCACGAAAGGAAACGATCCATGCACAATGGAATTATTTTACGTCAGAAAATGTTTCGATTCTGGAGTTAAAATTGCTTAGAGTGTTTTAACACTCGAAGCGTGTGAATAAATTCAACTTGATAGAGTCACTTTCAATAAACTATTCGCGCGTGTTGAACATAGTCTTCTGCGTACATATCAGATAAAACATACGTAATATCCGATGCACGCAAACGTTTCAGTATTTCTCAATAGTTCATGCATGCTGACTTATAATTAGCATGGTTGTTATCTTCCACTTTGTTCTGCAGTTTGCTATCGGTACGTCTAAATAATCAACTTCACCATCGTCATACATTTTATGTCGTGCATCGTCGAACAAAGATTGCAAAGAAGACTAAAACTAATTCCACAGACCTAATACACGAAAACTATCGCAGCATTTCTGTTAACGAAGTAAATCGAAAATTGCCAACCAGGCAATAACAAACTAAACCCATCAGTTGAAATTTACTTTCAACAGCAGGCTTGTAAAATACTGTAAAGACCCGCGGATAAAATATGCAACAGAGAGAATCTCCTCGTCATAGAGACAACCTCAATATTATCTTGTCCTCGTTTCCTGGAACTTGGTTCTGAGGACTCTGCGCCTCGTTTCAACGTGAAACACGTACCCGAAGACACACAGATTTTGAAGCACGCCTCGTTCTATCCCGGGCCAGTGCAGTCAGCTCAATTTGCTTCTCCCTTTACGACATGTTTCAAACGCACCGAGAGAAACCAATAACACCTGTCGAGAGAAATAACGAAGCGACGGAGGAAGTGACAAAGGACGAAGACGCGGGGCGTCTTAGGGGTGGTCCCGAAGGGATTCTCGCACGATGCAAACGGTCTAGCCTAACCGGGCACGATTGGGAAAACAAAGGATCGTGTATCGAACCTCGAACGAGTTTTCGGGGTCGAGCCTGGCATCGGGGCCTCGGCGTATCGCTATCGGCAGATAGCCAATAATGAGAAGACCGGATAGGTGAGAAATTCTCGCGGACGCACTCAATGGCGGAAATAAGTTGGCTCGAAGGCATCGCTCTCGAAACGACATCGGAAGTATCGATTTCCAAATACCGGGTTTCCCGTCGACGCTACTTTCCCCCACGCCGATCGTACCCCATCGAGGAAACGATCTTGCTTTTATTTCGCCCTCGGGACCTGGATATTTCGTTACGCTGGACCGACACGACGGCGTCATTCACCTGTGCCTTTTTGCTCCTTTTTGCTCCCTTTCTCTCCCTTGTTCCCACTCTTTCCAACCCGTCCTTCCGATCGTCTCACAGTCTCTGTCCATTCCTCATCCTTCCTTCCTGCTCCGCCGTGCTTTGTCTCGACAAGCAGTGGACCCGCACTGGCACCCTCTCAATATTCGAGCTTTCCAACGGCGTGACGTAGAACCCGATGAATTATCGTCATTACCGCACCATTCATGACAACCGCCTGTCTTTGACCATGTTCTCGATATTTGACACTCTCGTAAACGTGCCGCAGCAGCCAGCTAGTTTCAATGAATTACCATCAGATCGACATAATTGTAACCGCGTCACCAGCCCTAATTCTATCCCTCGTTGTCGTTCGGCGCAACGCGCGCGCCTCTGTCTCTCTTTGATTGATTTCTGATCGACTACCGTACCCCGTTCGATTGATCGAATCGCCGCGGCGTTAACTGGAACCTCTGACAAAAAATTTCGACACACGTCGATACAAACGACGAATTAATTTCGAGTTCTCGAATCGATTAGAATAAAGTTCTCGCCGGGTTTTTGATTCTGAGATTCACTTGCATTTGATTCTAGTTAAACTTGGTGCAATCGTACAGCCTCCGTCGTTTCACGTAATCTAGACGAGCGGCTTAGTGAAATATCTAGTGCACAGAACTGGAAAGACTTATTTTTGTGCCGTCAATGTCTTCTTAACTGAAATACTGGAAACTTGTCTCGTGTATTCTATGATTTTCTTCACTAAGTAATTGTATGAACTCTTCGAATGTGGCAGCGGAGTCTATTTTGACCGAAAGTATCGAGACTGTGATTCAATTACACCAGTTCCAGCGATTTAATCGAATGAATAGCTGTTATGTTCGGATCAACAGACAGAATGTGTTCGCAAAAAGTACCGTCAAAAATATAGTTTTTAAAATTGATAAATAAACCAATGAATGGTCCTGAACATGGTCAATCTCAAAATTGTAAAAATTGTCCGTCGTCCTGGGGGTTAATGCTACAGGTACCGAGCAACGATAACGTGTGCTTTTACAGGGAAGATTACTATAAATATTTCCTAAAAAATTATGTTATAATTTAAAAAATTGTGAAAGAACCGATCAGTATCCGATATCAGTAGTAGTATCAGTAGTTCTAGTTTCGAACATACCGCAGGCATAAATTAAACAGAAGTTCAGTTAGTTTTGTCATGTTTCCTACTCATAAATTACGTTCATATATTATATTTTATCGCAGATAGAAAATACGAAAAGTTCTACGGTTATCGTAATAATAATAATTTATAACAACTATTATGACGTAATTGTAGTTATTCAAACGTTCCTCGTGTAAGAATATTTTTAGACTGAATTTCAGAGCTACTATTACACAGCAAAGTGTAGAAAACTTCATTTGAAAAGTAGAAAATAAACCACACCGATAGAATCAGGTCAAAAAGGATTTTTTAACATACGAAATTGTACGTACTCTGAAAAGTTCGACAAATTGCATTTCACCTTCTGTGCGAAAACAATTTTACAAAATTGAATGAGCTGTCTATTTGAAATATAAAAGAACCTTCAATAGAAGAAACATGTCTTTTTTTAACTTCCATCATAAATTGAAGCTTCTCTGGGAAAGTTTCTTCGAACTTACATCAATTTCGAAATAACGAGCACAGAAAAATCGCAAAATAAAAAATAGTACGCCTAGACAAAATATTAATTCAAATATATAATATTCCTTGGAATGTTTCTGGAAAAAATTGGATTAATAAAATGATGTGTTACTGACTTTTTCTTTCACAGTTATTGAAGTCATAAGAATGTTTCCAACTTTTTGAATGCACTTTTTCATTGAAGCACATAGTGACATAAAAATTGCGCGAACCCTGAATAAATGCAATCTTGTCATTAGTATAAAGCAGAGAGTTCCAATTTGAAAAAGAGGCAACAATTAAAAGAGTTTTAATTTTTTGTTTGGTTCGAATTAATTTCAAATTCGGTGAAACTTGAATCTATTTGCTACAGCGAATTAACAGCAGCGTTTGTGGTTCGTAAACGTGCAATGTTTCACCGCGTTTTAACGTCGTAACACGCGGTATATTTAATGGTACATGGTCATGCGCCACTGTTTAATTTCGACGACAGAACCGTGTACAATCGATTCTGGTTCGACCAAATAATCGACTATCTTGAAATATCCGTTATCTTCTCGATTTTTCTTTCCCGATGGAACGAGATACTGGTCGGGGCAATTACACGCTCGCTGTTGTCGGTCGTGGAAACCATTGATCGGCCTGCTTGCATGGCGTGAAAATTCTATTTCGATCAGGCATTAATTTTTCAATCGAGTGTACATCGTGTAACTCGCACGAATCGCCCGGTAATTCCCCGTTCATCCGCGGACTATGAGTATTTGCAGCGATTGTATTGCTATACAGGGTGGATGGTTAAAAACAGACCGTCCGAACAATTCGCTTGCTTTCGATTTTATTTTTATAATTATTTTATAATTATTTAGAGGTCTATCATCTGATGTTTCTAGTTTCTTTACAAATGCGGGCATCAAGGAGATACGAAGATCAACATTGTTTTTCTAAATGGAACGACAAGATTTTTATTTACGTTTTGATCGAGTGTTTCCAGACGAAAACGATGACCTGCTACAAAGGTCATTCAAAGTCAACTGCAATAGAAAAGACATTGTCCTCGAAGCACTCTACAAATAATTCTGTGTTTTCTCTGGTTGCGAGCATACTGCTATTGTCATTATTGATACGGGTTAGAGAACATAAGCAAACATTCGATCGCATCGTACGCTAAATACAAATAATAATTTCATTACCGAGTAAAGTTTGTTTTAAATTTCAAAAATTCGATACACAATAGTAGAGAAACTGGAAGTGGCTAACATGTACGACGAACGTCACAGAATTATAAGAGAAAAGGTACCTGTGCACGGTGAAAATTTCTCGATCGTAATAGACCTTCATGCTCTGTTTTCGCAAACATTGTAAAAAAGTTCGAAAACGCCGAGCATGCGGATTACAAAACACGCAATGGAGCCAAAAACGCAACTGCAGATAACGGTAAACATTTCGGTACGCATAAGAAGAGAATGACAAATGAAATTTTGTTAGTACAACGTGTTAGTCTATGCGTCCATGCTCAGAATCGCCATTTTGAACACTTATATTAGCTGTGAGCACGTTAATTGTATTCTATGTTTAAATTGTCAAAGTATTCGAACAGTATTTTAAGACTATTTATTTTCTATTGCAGTTGATCTTTTTTGACAATAATGACCTACTATAAACAAATACGTTTATTTTAACACTCTGGCTGCCAAACTAGCAGCCACGAAATTTTTATAAAATCGAAATGAGATATTGACTGAAATAAAAATTGAAAAAATACAATGTATGCCTTAAACTGCACCCTCTACCTTCTTGCACTTTCTGTACAATCATTAACTTTGGTACAAATGAATATGTTAACGTAAAAATTTATTTATAAACCGTACAAATAATTCCGTCACCCATATATGGGTGACATGGCAGTCAAAGTGTTAATTCGTCTTGAAATACTCAATAACAAAATAAATAACCAATCCTACCCTTCCATTTATAGAAAAAGAGTTCACTTTCGTACCTCCTCGACGCCTACACCTATAAAATATTAATAACAACGGACTATGAGATTTCATAGTCATTTAACCCCTTACTCTACAATAACGAATCAGACTCGTAATTTTTAAATTATTTAATTTTCTTTAAACGGAAGTAACATTTTATTTAATTGTTAATCGTATACGGTTATTGGAGAATAGCCAAGCAAAGTAACTACAAATTTGTCTTTTCTTCTTGTCGTTCTACGGAGGACAAAGAAAATCTAGTCAGAGTTATTGTAAAATAAGTCGTAGGCCAAAGGGTCAATTTCTTTCCGTTTCGTACAAAATGGCCCACGCTGTATACAGTAGTGCACGAAAGTATTCGGACACTCTTCAAACCTAAATAACTTTTTTAAGATTGGACGAAACGTCTTGACTTTTCTTGAGCAATTAGTTGAATTGATTTAATAAATGATATACAAAATAAATTTTGTAAATATTGGAACTGATGTGAATTACATGACCAATAAAAAAGGAACTTTATAAATACTTTTTATTTGAGCCACGCAGAAAAAATTTTAAAGACACATCTGATAGATCTATGATAGTTATACGCATGCAGAAAAATTCATTAAAATCGATCGACGTACACACGAGCTACGTGCCATTGAAAATGATGAAAATCGCAATTTTTCACGATTCTTGATCAGTTTCTGCTTAAACTACAGAAATTCTTACTTCTTTCTACGCGTGCCATTTTTCCCCGCGTCAATCGATTTCGGTGAGATTTTCAGCATGTGTATAACTAACACAGTTCTGAAAAACGCATATTTTAAATTTTCATTACGAGTTGAAATAAAAATGTTTTAAAAAATGGCTTTTCTACTTTCCCACGTAATTTCTACCAATTAGAATTATTTCAAAATTATTTTTGCATATCATTTAGTAAATCAATGCTGCTAGTTGCTCCAGAAAAGTCAAGTCGTTTGGTTCAATTTTGAAAAAATTATTTAGGTTTGAAGAGTATCCGAATACTTTCGTGCGCTACTGTATTATGCCGACGTGCGCCAGTGTGTGCGGATTATCGACGATGGGAAAATTTTATTCTTCGCGATCGATGGATCAATGTCGTTTTATCCGATGCTCGTCGTTCGCCCGATAAGAATGTGACGGTATTGTTTTCCTTCAACGGAGGGTATTGTTCAATGAAGGACATTTTAGTATTCGCGTTGTTCTATTATCATCGCTATCGGGCAATTATCACCATTCATCGATGTATATAGGGAAGTAACTACGGGATATCCAATATAAGCATCTCGGATTAAGAACCTCACCCCAATCTGTCAGAGCTAATCTGCTCGCCTAACTTTGTCAGGTGCTGCGATACATCCGTGTAGTCAACACGAATACAGCAGGACATGAAGAGTGGACGTAGTTCTGTAAGTAATGCAACCTGTAAACCACGCCGCGAAATTAAAACACGGTTAGTGCTATACCAACCGTGTACACCGACCGAAATAAACCAACAACCATCTAAAACTTTTAACTAGCATCTGTCTAGATGAGTAATAAACACGCGGGTGGTTTTTTCGTTTTGTTAAATAAATATGGAAACTGATATGACGTATCTATTTCACACTCGACCTAATTCATACCGACGCAAGTAAACTTTATTAACACTAGAAC
>CM052096.1:11409058-11433240 GCA_028453745.1 Agapostemon virescens | reverse complement strand
TTATAACCCATCCAGATTATTTATAAAGAAGATGGAATCGCAATAGATACTTTACACCTTAACCCTTAGCGTTCCAATGGCGCCTCTGAAGCGACACTAAACGTTCCCTTACTGTTATTTACAATAATTTCTGTATCGCTATGTTTGCACTTATGAAGTCAGTAAAAATTGGAATGTTACACTTATGATTTATAGTAATAAATTTTATATTCACGAAAGGAAATAAACTATGTTCAATGAAACTGTTTTAGGTCAAAAATATGTTTCGTTTTTGGGATTAAAATTGCTTGGAGTGCTAAGGGTTAGTAATGCTATTTATTGTACGCAAACGAGACGATATTCCCATGTAAACGTCGACAAGAAAAATAAAGAGTCAAATTGGTATTTTTCCGAAACGTTACTCGAGGAGAAGCTAATTTGCGAATTAATAATTTAAAAGATTAGTGCATTAACGTTTTATCTCGTGTACGTCTGACATACAATTTTCCCCGTTCAGTTGAGAGTTTCCCTAAGTTTCGTCTACGATATTCTCAGATCACTTCTGTGGAACTTACGTTCGCGTGTAATCGATATATTTCTACTGCTTCATCAACGTTCCATCTAACTCTTGGGTACACTATTATGGTCTATAAGTTCCTGATGTCCCTCATTAGCTGGCTGACACTCGAGAAAGTTTCAGCCACGGAATCGATGTGTTCGAAGCCACGGGAGAGTTCAACTTGCCCCGATAACAATATTTCCATCGACAGAATCGTATAATTGGCGTCGTTACCCGATTGGGCGACATGTCATCTGAAGAAAAAAAACAGCTCGGCGAGATAGCGTGATCTTACGGAGGAGAATCGGATCCCAAGGAGGCCGTTGTAAAGTGGTTTACGACAGCCATTAAACGCGGAAAAGTGCGCAGCTGGCCGAACATAGTTCCCGCGGCAGATGCTGAAAGTTGGTGGATCTTTGCTGGGTAGCTAAAGGTTCGGTCGCGTGAGAAGAAGATACTTTAACCTTTCGACAGCAGTAACTGGGTTTATTTGAGCTCAGAGTATTAACGCCGTCGTATAATTAATCAATTCCTAACTATTAAATTCAACGAACATAACAGTTATGTTAGAAATATCAAAAAGGCTAAAATTCTTAACCCTTTGCACTCGAAGCTATTTTAACTCCAATCGCAAGGCATTTTTTCTGACCTAGAATATTTGCATTCCAAACGATATATGAGCCCATAATTATGAAAGTGGTCTAAGTCAAAATTAAAAAAAAAAAATGAGTTTATCAGTTATTTCATACTTCATTATTTTAAATAATATTAATTCTATGTAATTTTTACGATAATGTAAAAAATGAACCATTGAAGCTTTAACTGCCCAACCAACAGCCTAAAAAATTCCACAAAATCAAAGTAATTTATTTAATGCAGCAACAATTGAAAACTTAAAATGTCTGACACATAATTATCTTTCAACCTTGTTGTAGTCTCTAAATTTATTTTTAAACATGGACAAATAATTCTGTCACCCATGTATGGGTGACATGGCAGTCAAAGTGTTAGATAGTCGTTGTAATTTCAACATTATATGGAATTCATTTAGTGTTAATTATGAAAGTAGTCTAAGTCAACAAGTTAAAGAAGTTATATAAACGTAACCTTAAAATGGCACGTGGCCCTTTTTGGCGCGACTTTGAACTGCATAATAAGCCGAAAAATGACAATAAAAACACGTAATGGCTTACAGTGATGTTTGTTCAGCCCAAAATCGTAACATTAAAGTAGCATTGACATGGATGAAAATTGCTCAGTCATTAAATAATAATATTGTAGTCGTCAAACACGCTGGTTAACAACTGGTTAAATTGAACGAGCAAACTGTAAAATTAGAAATATCAAAAAGTTTGATGGGTCTGAAAGAAATGTCTTCGAAGATATGTTTTAGACCATTGGTAAATGAAGCTGTGAATGGTATTAAGCAACGTCAGCTTTTTAATTATGGAAAGGGTGCGCTGTCATTTTTATCCGTGATTCGTTTCTTTGGGCATCCAAATTTGGCTTTAACCGAGACCGCTTGACCAGACGAATGAAATTATCGTGGCTCGAGGGAAAACTGAACCGAGCCGGTGTGGCGAGATAGAAGATATCTCTGTTGGAAAAACGAAATTCCTGACGCGACGTTAGAAAAAAGCAGCCGGGGTGGATGCAGACAGACGCTTTGAGCGTCGCGCTTTCGAAAATCGCCAAGTGGCAGAGAAGGATGAAGCACGGTGAAGTTTTTTCCCTTGGCAGCCACGGAACTTCTCCGCAGACAAATACGGAGATCAGAGAGACTACGCTGCCTGCGCATAGACGCCCACTTTTCGTATCGCGAGAAAGGCATCCGACTCGCTCGATTTCCGCTACGTCGAGATTTTTTCACTTTGTTGCCTCGTTTCGAGTGGCGAATCACGAGAAGCTTGATACCGATAAAACACAGAGCCAAAGTCTTCTTTATTCTTTGACCTACTCGCCGATCCTCCAGCTCGTTCTCCATTTTTTCTCCGTTTTTTATCAACTCTCCTCTAAGTATAGTTCAGCTTGATTCTTGCGATAGCAGAGTATCTCGTCGGGGTTCAATATTTAGAGTCTGCGAAATTGTTTGAGTTCCAGGAGTCATGTTTTATGCAAACGGCAGGTTCTAGACATTATTATGAGATTTCGTGAAGAAGATGCGAACTTATTCTTTTCATCGGAAGCACCTGATATTTTTAAGCGGTTGTGTTGCTTGTAACCAACTACAAATTAAGAACTTTAATATTATTACTAGTCGCGAACTTCGCTCGGATATCGTTTCATGGTTTAATACTGAGAAGTTCGTTTGGGAATGAAACGCAACGGAAGAAAACGAAACTACTTTCCCTGATACAGAGCATAATTCTTGTGAATGAAACGTAGTTCCACATTCTTTGAAGCTGAACTACTGCCTTCGCTTTGTGTAATCAACCGGTCGAGTCATGCACGATCAGTCATGCTTGACCACTGAATTTCGTAACTTCATTATTGTCCACAGTAACGAAATACCATGAGACAGTAAGTCACTGTGTCAATTCAGAACTTTCAAATCCCAAGCCAAGCAACTTCAAACATCTTTGTACACAGGACAAATTACTCTTAGTTAACACGTTACCTATCGGAATTGTTGATAATCCTGTTATTGGCTGTTGCCACGGCAACACCGAAGGTTGTCCGTGCCTAATTCTGCGTTCAGAAATTTGTAAGTCTTAAAATAAAAGGCAGGTAAAAGGTGCGAAATACGAACCGCGCCGCACATGGACAGTTTTTACCCCGACAAACGGATACCACGTGCGACGCACGTGAAGACACGAAGAAAACCAGACAATCCTACATTAAATCACGATAATCCCTCATTCACTATTTCCCACTCCTTCAAGCACACTTCTTCCATCATATCCACAATCAATTAAAAAACGCTACATTCCTCCGCCAAAAACTACCCTCAACCAATCACGACAAAACCGAGGTGACGACGGACAGAACGCAACAAGAATCATCAGAACTCAGAGAAAACGCGAACTAGAATACACAGAAATCACGAACAAGACTAACAAGAAATGAGCCCATAATTATAAAACTGGTTTAAGTCAAAATTTAAAAAAAAATGAGTTTATCAGTTATTTCACACCACATTATTTTAAACTAAATTGATTAAATGTAATTTTTATGATATTGTCAAAAATGAACCATTAGATTAGTGGTTGTAGTTTCAACATTATGTGGAATTCATTCAGTGTTAATTATGAAAGTGGTCCAAGTCAAAAATTTAAAGAAATTATATAAAAATTATCTTAAAATGGTACGTGGCCCTCTTTGGCGCATTTTTTAACTACATAATAAGCCGACAAATGACAATAAAAACACGTAATGGTTTACAGTGATGCTTGTTTAGGCCAAAAACGTAATATTAAAGTAGCACTGACATGGATGAAAATTGCTCATGCATCAAATAATATTATTGAAACGATAGACCACAAATTTTTGGTATTTGGTCATTCCTTTCTACCGAATGACCGTGATTTTGGGTTGATAGAAGTGAAAATAAAAAATCAAATTACTTATACAACTCTGAGCATTATTATGAATTAATAGAAAAGTGTAGAAGAAGAAATACATTTTTGGTAAAACGAATGTCGCAGCCGGATTTTATTTCAACGAAACCACTGGAAGAGTCAACGACAGGAAGAGTAAAAGATAACACGAGTGAATCTGTCTCATCGCTGCAAATTTAACGGATGAGATTCTTGAAGAAAGAACCTTATAAGATGTTTTATAAAACTTCTTTAGATGATTCTAAATTAGTTTTGGATCTTTCACCTAAAAGAGGAAGACCAAATATATACGAAATATTAAATTATTTCCATTACGCACCACCACTAGACCAGTAACGGAAGAAAAACAAAGATATTATGTGTTTACTACCATACATCTCTCCTGTTTTTCAGGAACATTTTAAAAATCCTAAAAACTCGTAATGATAAAAGCCTGAAATAATAAAAATGAATTACTTTTTAAAAATAATTGCTAACGTTTATGAATTATTTCATTAAAATTCTTGTTTCTACTAAAACTCGTAGTTTCTTTATTGCTTTAAGTCAATTATAGGACATTCAGTTAATTTTTAAAATGGTCCAAGTCAATTCAAACTTTAAAAACAACATTTTCGTATGAAATTCACACAAAATTTCATATTTATAATAAGTTTTCGTTAATCAATAAAATTCTAAATTAAAATATTGCATAATATAAAAATATTTTTTAATTTATAGAAATGCAATTCATCAAATGTCTCGAAGCAAGAAATATATGACTTAGACCACTTTCATAATTATGGGCATAAATCGCAAACAGACGAATACAAACATCGCGAACAGAACGGAACTCGAACATAGAAATCGCGAACATTACGAAGTGAAAATAAAGAAAACCGCAACCACTACAATCGTGTAATTATTACGCGACCCAAGGTGCTCAGTTACAATCCTAGTACACTGACAAGAAAGTATCACAGAAGTGACACCTTCGCATACAGCATTGGCTAAGCCTGCCATCGACAGTTTGCGCTGTGTTAGAATGAAGCGAAGAAATCTCATTTTATATTGCAATCCCAAACGAAATTATTAGATGACGTTACTGGGGATGACTTGTTGGTTCGCAATACAAATTGCAGTTACTTTTTAAAGATCTTTTAACCCTTTGCACTCGAAGCACATTTTTAACTGTAATAGCTCCGTTGTACGTAGTTGATTTCCTTTCGTGCATATAAAATTAATTACTGTTACTCGCACTTAGAGCACTAAAATTTTTGTCGATTTCTTAACTGCAGACCTAGCGATGTAAAACTTGTTTAAATAATAATGTGACAATTTTTAGTGGCGCCTTGGAGGCGTCATTCGAGTGCAAAGGGTTAAAACATCTTCAGTTGTGGACCATGCACACCAAAATTACGAAATCATCGTCAATCTTCATCAGGAAGAATCATGAAAAATTGCGATTTTCATCATTTTCGATGGCATGTAGCTCATCTGTACGTTGATCAATTTCTATGAATTTTTCTACACGTGTAAAACTATCATAGGTCTACAAGACGCAAGTCTTTGAAATTTTTAGAACATAATTCAAATAAAAAATATTGAAAACGTTCCTATTTTATTGTTCATGTAATTCATACCAATTACAACTGTTCCAAAATTCATTTCGCATGTCATACAGTAAATCACGGAATCTAATTGCTCAAGAAACGAAAGTAGTTTGTTTCAAGTTTTAAAAAGTTATTTAGATTTTTTGAAGAGTATTCGAATACGGCATTACGTCTTCGCATTTCTAGCTTCTAAACATGTTTAGGTAAAAATTGCTAAAGTGGAGGTCAGCTATGTTATTCTGCAATTACGACAAAGGTTTAGATAAAAAAAAGTAATCCAATTAGTGTGTAACAGCTGTGTCACTGTTTACAGCTTAGTGGCCGCACCCTCTGTCAGGCGTACATCCATCATTAAGCCATATCCCTAATTTTAGGCCACTGCTGTCTCGCAAGGACTACGAAATAGTAAACGCGCGCGTGTGTATATCCTACAAGACAAAAAGCAGACGACGATCGGAACCGTCAGAGTGTTTATCGAGAGTCCGAGAAGAAAAGTTGTCGATTCATTCACTAGTTAAATCGTATCTTTATCCTGACGCTACCCAGCGTATTTGGTAGCCTGTCTATAATCCTATCAAATGTACATCAGGTCTGGTAAGTTGATTGGACAATTAACACATTGACTGCCAAACCAGCAGCCGCAAAAATTGCATAAAATCGGAGCAAATTATTGAGTGAAATAAAAATTGAAAAAACAAAATCTATGACACTGAGTAGTTCTCCAACCTTCTTGCATTTCCTGGACCACCGTCAGATTGCGTGTAATGAATATATTAACGTGAAAATTCTTTTAAAAATCGCACAAATAATTGCGTCACCCTTATGTGGGTGACGTGTCAGCCAAAGTGTTAAACGAAGTATGATTGATTATTGGTGACGTGTATTTTTGTCGCAGATCGAAGTCAATGAAATCAATCGGACAGTGTATCGGAGTCAAGCGGACAGGAGGCGTTCCCTGCTGGGCGTTGTACCATTCCGTTGGCCATTTTTCGTACCTGCGGCCTGTAACTTGTAGAGCTACTCGAGCGTGGCAATGTTTTAAACAATCGCAGCACGCCGATTAGTCAAGGAATCTCTGTGCAGGATCGATCCACACGGTGGAACGCGCTCGTTCTTCACAGTAGAGCGGCGAGGCTCTCCTTTCAGGGCTTTCAGCGGACCAAGACAAACGGCGCCAGAGCGAAAAGAAGAAACGGTGCCGTGCGTGTTTTCGACGAACGATTTGTCTGTCCAGGTCCCGGCGAACCTTTCAGACAAGTGGAAGATACGTATTATTCTCGGTTGATTTTTCTGCAGGTACGTGTACCAAGGCTCGAGTCTACATTTTTTTCCGCCGTTGGACGCGGGACAAACGAGTCGCTTACAAAGTAACGAGTACTGAAGCAGTAAAGTCTGTCAGGCCGAAGGCAGGATTTTCACGAGAGTATTTCGCATCGGGCTGGCACGCTTTAACATTTTGCCTCGCTATTAGAGAAAAATCCATGGCCCGAATGAGGACACTGGAGACGTCGCCGAAGAGGTGGGGGGGGAGGGGGGGATGAAGGGGGGGGGAGGGGGGAAAGGGTCGAAGGAGAAGAAGATCTGTTTGTGGCAAGAATGAAAGCAGCCACGGCTACGCTCGAGATAAAACTCGCACAGGGTAATATGACGCGTTCGGCGCCAGTGATTCCGTGAGTCTCGTCATCGACAACGGCGTCGAGCACGGTAATAAAGACAGGGACAACAATCGTCCGCGCTGAGTGGCAAGGAAAGAGGAGGAATCGGACCGCGGGGGTTGGACGAAGTGAAACAGAGCGTAGAACCGAGGGCAACGACGAGCGAGATCGGTGGTCTCTTTTCGACCCGAGTGCCCAGAGGGTCGTAGGAATAACGCAAGCTGGAGAAATTACATTCTCCTTTTGTCCCCGCTTCGAACAAAGGCAGCAGAAAAAAAAGAGACCGTTGGAGCGAGAAAGAATACCTCGTTGAAAAGATGGACACCGAATAAAAAACAACAGAAAAATGAGGATGGGACATTGCTAATTTCACTACGAACCGATTCAATGAAACGAGGAGAAAAGGACACGGACTATGGCCAGAGAAGAGAAAAAAAGTGTACAGCTCAGACCGGATATCACGACGGCTCCGTCGCGTAGTCGATTGTGCACCACCGTAAGGACCTCCCCGGAGGCCCGGAACGGAACGTGGACGGGCTGACTCTAAACTCCCTATTCTACTAACGAATTTTGTCCTCGCTTTCTTTCGTTTCACCAGCGAAACGAGATATTCGCTTTTTCGATTTCATTTGCTGGCAGCGAGTAATGCTGAATTACTCGGATCTTATGGGGGGAATACACTTTATAAAATGAAAATTTTCGATTTTTTTTTTGTTTGAAATTGATTCCAGTATGTGTCTAAAATACGTGTATAAAGTTACGGAGCACAATTTTATGTATTTTAGGAGATACAGCTAGCCGAACAGGTAAGCGTCAGATGCAAGTGGCGCAAAGCTGAAGCGAAAGGTGAATTAGATAATTTTAGTCATCCTAGTCCACTTCACCCAGATGTCCTTAAATATTTAAAACCGATATATGAAGAACTTTCATAGGAGGATTTATTAACCAGATGTCTAGGTGGACAGACACAGAATTGCAATGAAAGTTTCAATTCAACGGTTTGGCGCCTAAATCCAAAGCATTTAAATTCCGGTACAAAAATTATCGAAACCTCCGCCTTTATTGCGGCTGGCATTTTTCAATCGTACAAAAGGAGTTAGTCATAATTTAATATTGTTGCCTGTCGCGTACCTCGTTTATACAACTATTTATTTACAAATATTTTTGTTATTTATAGTAAAATATAATTGTATTAGATTTATCGAATTCGCTGTCCAATCTGTTCGACTGGCTAACATCGACTACAATCGATTGTCTGTCGATAGAACAGATCCGTGACAACACCTATCTTTTATTATTTCCTTAGGGGATGTTCATCACGAAATAATTTTACATTACGGCGAGTTTATATGGAAAGCCGCCGTAACAATATTACAAACCATTAATAAGAAATTTTTCCACAGAAAGAATTGCATGATAAAACGAAAACTTTTCAAGCGTTTTAATCAAAATTTAATATTAATGAATACATCCTGCAAAAACATAATTGAAACTTTTACAGGTATTTCAATAGGAATTTAATATCAATTTGAAATTAATATGTAACGTAGAGAATGTGTGATACAAGTATCTTGTAATCGAATGTATATCATATTGCATTAAAAAACCTCATTATTTAACCATGTATTTTTATAATATTATGCAACTCGGAGATTCGCCAAGAAAAAGCATTTAATAATGTAAATCAAGAAGGTTTTTATTTTATATTATCATTTACCCAACAATTAAAACATTTTACTCGACTAATTAAATTTCTCTCTTATCTCGGTTTCAATAAAATTATCCATGATAATTGAAATTTGCATATATGTTCGCAGACTACTAAAGGGCTTATTCAAATTCAAGAGTACACTTTATTTGCGTGCATGCGCAAGTGGATTCTAACTTAAGAAATCGAACGATTTTAAACTTCTTACAACAGTTAAATAAACAAAAACGCTAATAACTGAAATAATACAAATTTCAGCTCAAACATACACGGACGCCTGTTTAATTTTTATATTTGTCTGGAAAAATGTGGAACGTCCGATGGATATAACTCAATTTTATGGAATTTCATTTAGACCGTATTAAAGAACACTTTTTAATAATAACGAATTACATATCTCGCCAATAACAAATACTAATTATATTTTCTTTCAACTACATATTCGCCGCGTGCTATTATAATGTATTTTAATCTATTAATTTTGTAACATTATTGTCTGTGTATTATAAGCTATTAATTTTTTCATTACTTCGTTTCTTCTCTACTTCACTACATCGTTTTAAATGTTAATATTAGAATTTAAATGTTTAAATATTTATGTTCCATCTACCTGATAGATAAACTTTTATTCATTTCAAGATTTTATCACTGAGGTTGTACAATTAGGTACTATAAGAATAAATTGCATAAGCAACAAGATTCAACAATAAATATTGTGTAATATTAATAAAGTACATTACACTTGAGAAATTTCATGAAAATTATATGATTGGTTACGGTTTAATCGGAGGTGTGTACGTGTTGTATTAGGTTACGTCAAAGGTTAATTTTTTATTGATGTCAATGAAGCAAATTCACCTAGTTTTTTAAGAACGCAAAGTTACATAAATGATCAGATTCCGACATTGTATAAGCTTATGTTATTCGACAAATTATACGTACACATTGCAAAAAGAAATTTTTGCTTGGACAACTTAAAACATCCTGGGAAAATATTGGGCTGTCTGGAAAGTTCATGGCGATTTATTTTTATTTTTAATAAATATATACCAAAACTTAAACGCGTTGCGTTTCAATCTTCTGTCAAAGTCGGTACGAAATTTCCGGACAACCCAATATTTTTGGCGACAGCTACAAACAGTGAAGTGGTCTGCAAGATGCATCTTTAAAATGGCTCAAGTAAAAAATATTTAAAAAGTTCTTTTTTTTATTTGTCATGTAATTGATACCAATATTTCATTGGTCAAATGCAAGATGAGTTTCACTTCAAATATGCGTGGTGAAGCACAACTGCGTCAAACATCCTTAATACTAAACATACCACAGTGGGTCATGACTATAAAATTGCCTTCATAAAAATTGTCACGTAATTCATACCAATTACAACTATTTCAAAATCTTTTCCGCTTATCATTTAGTACATTTAGTACAAAATTTATTTAGATTGCGAATGCAATTTCCGAATGCTTTCGTGAAGCACTGTATATCCATTGTGATATTCTTATTGATATTTATTAAGCTTTTCCGTATCAACTACTGGCTAGTGCAGATTTCCCCGTATTTCCGTGGACTCGGCAATCCACCGATATTTCTGGCCACCGATCGACGAATTTGATTCCCGTCGAAAGAGTAGAAAAATATTGTCTCTCCGAATCCCAAAATAATGTTCAATCAAACCGACGAATTATTCATAGAAATGGCTAACACATCGCAAAATAAACCGGTTGCGCGCGAACTAATCCCAATTAATCTAACCCAGGAATTCGACAATTCCGCCGGTAGTGGTGCGGAGTGCCCCAGATGGAACGTTCATTTCACGAGTGATTGCTCGAATTCGGTGTCGAGAGCGAAATCGTCGGTTTCTCAGCGACGGCGTCTTGCCGCGTCACGTTCCGCTTGTTCAGCGGCGAGCTGAGCGAAAACGGTCCGCGCCGGTATAATCGAACGGCTTCTGATACATTCGATGGGAGTGTGTCCTCGTGCAGAGGGGAAAGGCTGATCGTGCAACGGGTCGCTTGCAAATCAGAGACCGGACCGGGTTAAATGTATGCATAAGCCCTGGTAAACTCGTCGCGGACCGGTCCCGGCGCATCTCCCTGCTGCTTAATTCAAGAGGCCATTTGGGCGACGCGCGAAGTACGCGTGACCGACCGGTTGCAGCGCCGGGCCATCGACTCTCGCAATGGCGTGGCTTCGCGTGGCGTGGCGTGGCGTGGCGTCTTGTGGCCTGATGTGCCGTGGCGTGGCGCAGCGCACGCGTGCACGATTAAAAGGGGCTGCAATGTCGTCGACCTTGACGTGGCCGAAGAATTTCGGTCGATTGGCCAGTGATGCCAGTGTGTACGTGTTGCGCCCGCTGGACGACGCTCAAAGCGGAACCGAAGCTTTGTCGAGGCTTTTGCGGCGCTTTTTGCGCGCTCGGCTTTTAATTAAGCCGAGATATCGGGCTTTTCCTTTTACACCCGACCAAGCGGGCTCCCGTGCTCGATAAATTGAGACGAGACCAGCTGAATTTCTTGCCGGACAGAATGCCCTCAATTTTTTCGACCAGCTACGATTTTAGCGAACGCTCGACCCAAACCAATCGTCGGATTGCCATTCATTGTTATCAGTCTTGCTACGTGCTTCTAACTTGCCCGCGTTTCATGTCTTTTCATCGAACGTCTCCACTCGCGTTTTTCTCGGCTGCTGAAGGATCTTCTGCAAAAATTTGTACGATCCGAAGCATACTGTTTCGTCGTGGAATTTTGTCAGAGGCGATTTTATTATTTAATCTTACTTGACTTTGTTGAACATTTCGAAGTAATCAGTAAATTTTCTTTTATCATCGAAATGGTTGTTAAACGAGAATAGTTTTACACTCGTTATTTCTCTTTCTCTCTTATCTATTATTTTCTCTCACATAATTTTTGAATTTCACCTGTATCTTTTGAAATTCGGTAATAATTTTTATTTCAGCACTAGATTTGCAATTATTATTGCTACAGATAGGCTATCAATGTTTCTTTCAATAATGCCTGCGAGATGAAGCTGAATTATTCCCATTTAAACGTTAAATTGTAGTTTTAATTATGATATCGTACATATTGGCGAAGTGTATTACAAACATTTTTTTACACTGATTAAAAGTTCTTTCAAAGAGATGAACAGAAAGCTGCTTCATATTCTTCGAGGCTGATTTATTTGTTTAGAGGCCGATTGAGAACGGGCAACGTTTCGTTGGTTAACTCGCGCTGCCGAACCGGTTTTTTCAAGTTTTACAGTTTCCTCGCGATCGCTTGTACCGGGCCAGGCAGGAGTGCGCATCCAACGCGAGCATAAATTCTTAACTGCCACTAACTTGGTGAAATTTATGGCTCAGTTGCGGCGCAGCTTGCCTCCATCGACATTGTCTATTATCGTATTTACCGCGGTTGCGTCGTATCGCTATCGGCTGTAAGCTCTATCGTTCAACGTCCGTAAACGTACGCGGAAAACTTTGCCGGTCGCGGAACTCTACGTTGGCTGGTGGTAAGTCAGCAGCAGCGGTGGGTGTGTGCTGATTCCCGGTCGAGTGTAAGGCTTAGAGTGAGAAGGGGTTATACTCCGTGCGTGAGCAGGGTTTCTGATTAATGGAGATGTCTGATCACTGACGGACCCGCTTTACTTAAACCCGAGAACCAATCGAGTGTTCGATAAAGCAATTAAATACGAGCACGACCAAACGATAATAGTTCGTTCGAACGTTCTACATAGAAGAAAACGAAATTTTACGGCTTACAAAACGAAGAAATAAATGCAGTTTATATATATTTCATTTACTTCCTACATAATTTAACTCAATACACTGTGTTTTGTGTAAAATGACATTACAGCGACAATCTATTGAGGTATATCATATAGAAAATAAATACAAATACTATTGAGCAAATTAACCCTTTACACTCGAAGCTACTTTGATTCGAAAACCTAGGCATTTCCTTGGATATTTTCATTTTACGCGATTTATTTCATCTTATGCATATACAGTGGCTCACGAAAGTATTCGGACACTCTTTGAATTTGTATAACATTTTTAAGATTGAACCAAACGTCTTGATTTTTCTGGAGCAATTAGAACCATTGATTTACTAAATGATATGCGAAAAGGATTTTGTAACAGTTGCAATTGGTATGAATTACATGAAAAATATAAAAAACATTCTTTAAACATTTTTCATTTGAGTCACGTATAAAAAATTTTAAAGCCTCATTTTGTAGATCTATGATAATTATACATATGCAGAAAAATTCATTGAAATCGATCGACGTACACACGAGCTGCACGCCATCAAAAATGGTGCAAATCGCAATTTTTCACGATATTCGGTCAGTTTCTGTTTAAACTCCACAAATTCTTACAACTTTCTACGCGTGTCGTTTTTTTATGCGCTAATCGATTTCAATGAAATTTTCAGCATGCGTATAACTAACATAGGCCTGCAAGATGCATATTTTAAATTTTCATTACGAGTTAAAATAAAAATGTTTTAAAAAATGTCTTTTTTATTTTTTCCTGTAGTTTCTTCCAATTAGAATTGTTTCTAAATTATTCTTGCGTATCATTTAGTAAATCAATACTTCTAGTTGCTCCAGAAAAGTCAAGTCGTTTGGTTGAATCCTTAAAAAGTTATTTAGGACTGAAGAGTGTCCAAATACTTTCGTGAGCTACTGTAGGTGTTTTTATTATTAATCGTCCTTGCAACAATTTTCTTAATTTCTTAGATACAGGCACAGCGATGTAAAAATTGTTATACACAGTTGTATACGAAACTACCGTGCGTGTTACCTTCTTCTCAGTGTGCATAAAATGACACTAAGCACCTGGATCGCGTAATAACTACACGGAATGAACAAATGTATACTTTATTACACCAATTTGCAATGCTTGCGATTTCTAATGTTTCTCGCGATTTCTAAATGATTGTATGTTCCGGCAATCGGAGGATCTTAAACTGCTAGGTCGTTCGTGATTTGTGTTATTTAATGTCTGTAGTTGTTCACGCTTTGGTATATAATGGAATGCTTGAATGTTTGAGATTTCTTGTTCTTCAACGTCTGTTTTAGTTGTTCGCGATTTTGATGTTTTAAAACTTCTTAAAACTGTAAATGAAGTAATATCGTGATTACTTGTTGGTTGTCGTTTCGTCAGGTGCGTGACACATGATGTCAGTCTCTTGGGGTAAAAAATATCCGTTATCTATCCTTTAGAGCCGAATTAAGTGATTTATTGTATTCCTTTCGGGTAAGCTAGTTAACCCTCTATGGGCCCGTGTAACTTTCAGGTCATATTTTAATTTATCGACATTTTACCAAATAATTATAGCTTTTTTATGAGTTGGCGCATAAATCTTAATTCTATAACGTTGCCAAGACAACCAATATTAATATTTATGACCGTTGCTAGTGTATATACCAGTGCAAATTGTTGAATTTCAGGCTTTCAAGCTTTTATGCACAGAAGTGCAAACTTTATAGGCCGTTGTTACCTGAATGTCACAGTGAATATATTGCAATAAAATTGTTTAAACGGAAAAATTTTTTTTCATTTGCATATATAGGTTTATAATTTCTGATTTTTCGTTCCCCCAAATGTTTTGGATTAAAAACAAAAATTCAGCCCATAGAGGGTTAATTTGTTGGAGGCACGTCCAATCTTAGATATTGTCGTCGCAACAAGAGTGGTGTGGTAATTTTTACTAGAGCCTCAAAGTCGTCATTCGAGTGCAATGAATCAATGAAAATTACAGTTATTTGTTCCTTTCAGTTATAAGAATAGAATTACTTGTAAAATATATTCGTCTATATTGTCATATCATTCGAGCTAGAAGATGGAACGTCTGATCGAAAGAGTTAATCGCCTAGTATCGAGTCGCGAGATATCTCGTCCAGGAATGCGAAGGAGTTAAGGACGGTACATGCAGGGATAGGTACATCGGTGAGGGCTCAGGTAATAGCGGGAGAGAATTTGCAATTATCCATCTGTTCATCTGCTGGCGAGCGTAGGAGGCAGAGCCACCGCAGTGTTAATAAGTTTCTGCAATTAGATCATATAAAGCAATAAAGAAGCAGAAGTCGGAAAACGATTTAATCGTGTTTCATATTCGTCTTATTCTTTCATACCCCTTTTTGTACAGATGAATGGAATGTTAGTTACACTGGATGTTAGTTATAAAGAATAAAAGATACGATCTCTAAGAGTCAATGAAATCAATCAATGAAACCTGCTAACAGGCGAAAGTGCATTTTCCTGATTGTTGCAGATTTTACATGTCATTCGTAGTAAAATGAAAAATGAAAAGCTGTACAACTTCATACGTCCTGGCCTTGCAGTACACTTGTTAATGCGACATGCATAGAAGGCAGACCATCAGTCCACGTTGCTCCCGAAAGGGTCAAACTCGTTCTCGTTACACAAATAGTTAAACGATTTCCAGATTTCGAAACGAAGCGCAACTGTACGAAAATACGAAATCGCAACTTTATGACAAGCTCTCAAAATTTCGCCGAAAATGCGAAGCTCCTAATTGGAATGAATACGTAAAACACAGCGAGAGCATGGAGTCCTCTGAGTTTTAATTGTGCCGCGGCTCTAAGCACGTTCCATATATTCAAACTTATGAGACGAGCAAAACTAATTGTACAGTTGGTGATAATCTTCCTTATAATTCAACGAAGTTTTCGCGTGCATCTAACTGAAGAGCGCTTAAGCTGTTCGCGTTGCACCTTCGTACCGACAAGTTGCGCAACAAACTTCTTTCCATAGCGTATGAACGCGAAAAATATGTGCTAACCTCGTCGTCCGCAGTTTCCGAATTAGCCTGAACGAATCTACGCTGGCTATCAATGTAGTCACCGTCAAACCGCGTCATTGACGCCATTTTCTTGTTTTGACATCTGATAAAGATTTTCAACTCACAACCATACAAGTTTCATACAGCGGCATATTTTTCAATAGCGTTGAACATGTTGAATTTTGCGCCTGAAAACTGCGATTATCGGACAGCATTGATTTTCTGTTACCATTTTCAAGAAAACTTGCACAATCGTTTCAAATGCTTGTCGAAGCTAACAGTGAGCACGCTCTTGGTAAATCACAGTGCTTTGAGTGGTATTTATTCACCAGTTTTGTCTCCATGCAATTATTACTTCTTTGCATCGATGGGACATTTGCTAAGCAGCGCTTCACATCTTACGAAAATGTACGAAAATGGTATCCACAAATTGTTAAAGAGATGTGGAAAATGTATAGCCACCGATTGGCAGTACTTCGAATAAAATATTTTGGACAATTTTCATAGGATAAACCTGTATTTTCTATACAAAAATTCCGGTTTCATATTCGCATGTCATAGGCCGTGTAATTTTGTGCGCACGTTGTCACATCCATCGTCGGTTCGAACAGTTCGGATCAAGCACACTAAACTGTTATTATCGGAAGCAACCGCATCGATGTCACGAAACGCGCGGCATGCTCGCGAGGCGAAAAAAAAATCGTAACGTTTTTTTTCGGTTGTTGTTAAAATTGACACGGAAATATATATCCACGGTTTTGCGACCGCGAGAAGAGGCGCGGATGGACGAATGTTCAATTTATCGATCCTATTTTAAGTGTTTCCGTGATGCGCCGCGATTGCGAATCGCATTCGTGACTAAACCGTTCCGCAAATGCTGCTCGATCGATCGATGTCAAGTGGCGGGTACTGATTTTTCAGCTTGAATCGCGTTTCGGGTTCAGTTGAAATCGAATTACCCTTCGCGAGGATATTCCAATTATTACGGTTTTCCAGGTAATCTCTTATTTACCAAGTTTCGGCTCGCGAAGAACTTTTATTCTTTTATTCATCGCGTAACGATAACTTTTCGAGCATCGAAATGGCATTCAATAAGTTATCAACTTAATTTAAATGTTTTCACTTCCACTTCTATCGCGATTTCGCGATATTTCAACGTCGATGGCAAAAAATTTGTTGCTTCTGAAATTTTGTCGTTTGGATTATAGAAGATTAACTCGTTAATATTTTTACTGCCATGTCACCCATATATAGGTGACGGAATTATTTATATCGTTTCTAAATGAATTTTAACGTTGATATATCCATTGCATCAAAGTTGATGGCGATCTAGAAAGTACAAGAAGATGGCAGGAGTACTCTACATTATATATTTTATTTTTTCAATTTTAACCTGTTAACTGGGTACGACGAAATATTTTGTCATGTAGTTCTTATATCAAGTAAATCAATTATATAAGTTTACAATTATATATAAACAATAAGTATTAAAAATAGAAAAGTAAAAAGATATAAATAAATAGAAATTATGTAACATTTTTCACACTAAATTCTAATATCAAAAGCGTAATTTGCATAAGGTATTGCGAACAGAAGATGAAAAATTTAACAAATTCGTGTTTGTAAGAATTGCGTGATTGACGTAGAGACTCCCAATTTCCTAATAGCCAAAAAGCGTCGACTAAATCTTCAGTGAACTGATTTATTTCCCATGCGCTCTCGCGAACTTCCTAATCTTTCCTATTTTCCCTGGACTCAGCAATCTCCGTTGAAAATTGCGTTGATAATGGGACTGCGCCGGACGCGAGGAAAAAACGAAGACATGGCCGGATCCGCGGCTTTTACGAACGTACTCTGCCCACCACGGCAGACCGAGTTCCACGTCGGTTACGTCCGCTTTTTCCAATAAACACGTAATGGAATTTAGTATCTCCTAGAGCCGATGCTGAGAGAGTTCTCTTCAATGTGCAGCTCGAGTTTCACTGGCCGTGCAATCGATATGCACGTAGATACATACACGATGCCCCAGCGATAGGATTCGCGAATAGTTTTTCTATGGCGATCGCAACAATGCTACCGTTCCCGACGATGCTTCAGTTATCTGTTGTTAATTAGTGGCTTCGCGTCAGTTACTAACGAAAACAAAATATTTCCACGACCCTTGTAATTTTCTACGGCGATTCCACTGTAAAATTTCGTCGTACGAAAAATCCATGTGAACTTTATCCTTTCTATATTTGTAAAATGTCTATCGAATTTTAAAATGTTCTCAGTCTGGAATTATATATCCGTGGTGGAATATATGTGTGTGCTTAAATAGAGCCTAAAATAAAATACTGTCAACAAAAGTGCAGAAAGAGAAGCGACAAATAAAGCACCTTCGTACGAAGATAATTCGCTAAATGAAATTCAAAGTTATATGTCTTCTAAAAATATTATAAAACTGCTGGAAACATTTCTATTACTTATTTATATATTATTATATATTTATATTTCATATATGTTTTTTAAAAATATTACAATAATGCTGGGAATATTTCTATTATATTTAAAAATATCTATTTTTTTAAATATTACAAAACTGCTGAAATATTTATTCTTAATTCACTATCATACCAATTTGTAATCTCTTTTTACTTATTTACATATTATTATATGTTTATATTTCTTATATGTTTTTTAAAAATATTACAGAAATGCTGGGAATATTTCTATTATATTTAAAAATATATATTTTTTAAAATAATACAAAACTGCTAGAATATTCATTCTTAATTCACTACCATACCAATTTACAGTCTCAAAAACTAAAATTTATGCATGAAATATTAAATAGTACAATTTTTTAGTTGCCCAATGTGGAAATAAATCCTTTTACCTACAAAAATATATATAATACAGGAAAAACTGAAGGAAATGTACTTTCATTCGTCAACAACGACTTTCATAACTGTAAAATTTATTCTTTATCGTTATCTTGCCCAATTTCTCTAATGAATAATTTTCTAACTAATTTCTATTTTGTGAATCGCTTTAGCAAGATTATCTGTTTACTTTCTAATTGTATTAACCTTTTGCTGTATTTTAACGAGTAACATTCTAACAAATATAAATTTGATTGCTTCCGTTTCAAACGAAACGAAATTGTACAAAATATATAAATATATAAATAAATAAATATATAAATTTTATTCTTTTATCTGTGACATTCTCGGGAACGAGGTTACTGTAATCACAGCAGCTGGGAAGAAAATAGCACAACAATGAGTGACGTAGAAATATAATCGCGAGACAACTATAAAACCCCTAATTTCATTATCAAATACACATCTTCTTGCTAACTATGCAGTATGTGGCTTGCAGCTTTGCTTTGTTGAAACGCAATATTTCACTCAGTCATTCTTGGGCTTGTACTTGTTCAATGATTAGTTCAACAAAGTTTTTAATGCATATGTAACGTTTCGTACATGATAAACAACGCTGACTCACAATCTTTCTTCTTGCCATTTGTTAACGCAAAATGCCTCCTTCTGTTCATAGATCGTGCTAATAATACTGCCATTTATGACATCTGTACGAATTAAACTATATTTTATCTGTACAGATGCAATAAGATTACATCCGCACATATAGTTGTATATTTCTAACATTTGTTTGGTTCCCGTCTCTTTTCACGATCCATATTTTCCAATTAATTTTAGCACGGTTTAGTAAGTTTTAATTGAAAGTGTGCACAAACACACGGGAGATTAACGAAGATACACAGTAATGTTTTATCAGACAAAATCTCATTTCCGAATAAATCAGCGTTAAAAAAAAACTGTTGCATCCGTACACTCGTGTTTACAATAAATTGAGACACCGAACAACGAGAAGCTCTATCGAATAGAGCGCGCACGCCTTGCCGAGTTTTTAACTCCGTTTCATCGAGTACCGTGAAATTAATGAAAAATTACAATAGAATTTTCATTCAAAGGCTTCCGGTATTATTTCCGGTATACTGGTCCTTTTTTTCTCGCGTTCTGCAATCGCGTCGGTCATCGTGATCCTGTGTGTTTACTTTTTATAGAAATTTATATTAAACATATCCGACAGCATCGCGTGCGGGTCGATCATAACCATGGTAAACATTATTCGAGCCCGAATTGACCCGGCCGTTTATGAAATTCCGATGCTCTTTATTTGCACGGGAGTCGCCATCGCGAATTCTCGCTGAACTATTTATTCGTGTATGCTGGCCTGTCTGAATAAATCATGCCAACACGACCGCAGTTCCCAGAAACTCGTGCGAGAGCACCGTTGCCAAGACACCCACCTCTTATCCTCCAGGGAGAGCATTAAAAATTAGTTCGAACTTATGAGCCGCCCCTGGTACTCCATTCCTCCATCGTGGATCGAGGATTTCAGTTCTCGCCAATGATCCGACGCGATACGGAGATTTTCAGAACGAATTCGCCCGACCGAAATAACACTAAAATTCAGAGACAAAGGAAACCCCGATGTATATTGCGTTCAATTTCCCTCCGAAATGAAAATTGACCTCTTCAAACGTCGTAAAAACTGATATCGACATACCATGAAGCTCGGTTCAAGTTTAGCCATCCTCCATTTTTCAAAAGATATTTTTGTCAGTCTCGAGTCTAAAAGTCTTTGCATCTATATATTGTATTCCGAGCAGTTTTATGAGACGGTACGGAGTCTGGAGTGATAGCGGTAATCAGTTTTTACAACAGACAATGTGTGTCAGTCGAAAAAATAGAACATTGTGCTTCCAAGTCGCATGTAGAAAAGTTTTTCGAGCGGCATCGTGAAAACGGAGAATACCATCGCTGAAGTAAAATTTATTTAAATTCACCTTTATGGAAATATTAACACTTTACCGACCGGCGATTATTTCAAAATCTGTCAAGTTCATAATCCATCATTGAAAACTTTTTAATGGATCCGTCAACGCCGATAGCAATTTTTATGGCGAATTAACAAAACCTCCTAAGTAATGTTATCTAATAATTTTGTTACAAATTGTAATGTAAACGCAAGGTTTTGAGCCTCATTTTGTTATAGGGCCATTATTGAAAAACCTATTAACACTTTGACTGCCATGTCACCCATATATGGGTGACAGAATTATTAGTCCATGTTTAAAAATAAATTTGTACATTAACACATTGAGCGCCGGCTCCGCGTTAGTGCGGGTTTTGTAAGTCTGACACTTGAATCAAATCCGAAAGCTTGAACGATTATGTTTCTATTAAATTGTACGTGACGAATATTGAATAAAATTATACTATTTTACGAAAATGTATAAGGTTTTAAATATTTTCTTTAGCTACTCGTTGTTCAGAAACAAGCAAATGAACTGATAATTAATTGAATACAATGTGTTAAGATATTCGTTGCACTAAATTTAATTGAGGTCTGGAGAATAGAAGAAGGTTGAAACATATCTTTGTATCATACATTTTAGCTTTTCAATTGTTGCTTCGATAAATAAATTACTTTGATTTTATGGAATGTTTGAGGTAGTCAGTTCGGCAATTAATGTGTTGATAGGCTTTCGGTCGGTAAAGTGTTAAATTCCTTTGCGTAGAACTTGATCGAGTAAAGTCAGGATTGGTCAATAAGAAATGCAAAGATAGATGTGTCTTGAGATGGCTCAGCAATATTAGTGAGAGCTACTGTCTGATCATATGTCTCAGAACCACTTGTAAGAATTCTACGAGGAAAAATAAATATACTTTAAATTTAAATATCTTTTGCAAGATTGAACCAAACGTCTTGACCTTTCTGAAGCAATTAAATGGATCGGTTTACTAAATGATGTGCGAAAGGGACTTTGAAACAGATGCAATTGGTATGAATTGCGTGATAAATAAAAAAGGAATCTTTAAAATATTTCTTATTTGAGCCACGTACTAAAAATTTTTAAGGCGCAAGAATAAATCAATTTAATCGATCGATTAAATATTGATTACAAATTTACAATATTTGATTTCGTGTAAAAAGAAAGACATAATATTTGTTAGGCTGCACTTAAAATCTTCAACACGAATCTGACTCGTCCTAATATGGCAAAAGGTTAAAAAGTTATTTAAATTTAAACAGTGTCCGAATACTTTCGTGAGCCACTGTATGTAGTCAGATAAATCGGTGAAATGTGATTCAACCACTTGTTATGTTACGACGAGTTAGGCTTGTATTGAAGATTTTAAACAAAATCTAACAAATATGAATATTATGCCTTTCTTTTTAGACGAAATCAAATGTTGTTAATTTGTAGTCAATATTTAAACATCGAAGTAGATGTAGTAGTATAAAAGATATAAATTGTCTTTTCTCTTCGATAACATTTTTAACGATAAAGATGTTATAATAACTTTATAATAACTTTAATTACAAAGAAAATGGTATGGCAAGGAGTTAGTACCAAGTTGAGAACTTTTAAGTATGTGAAAAAACTCCCGGCTACAACGTTGCAATGGATACGAATAATGTTGCCTACAATAAACGTGTAAGATAAAACAGCGTTGCAAAATATTATAAAAAGCAGCGGTAAATGTTGCAACAACCGAATAGATATATTAGCATACAGGGCTGAGGCATAATCTAAAAAAGGTATGTCTGAGATATGGACAAGGGTAGTTGCGCGCATGATAATCTGAAGGTTTATAATATTTCAATTGCTATTGAGCGAAAAATTAAAATCATAGAGGAGCACGTGTCTACAAAAACAACCCATAATAAAATGCGTCCAAAGTTCTGACTAAAATACTAATTAAAACAACTGCCGTTGCATCCTTCATTCATTTAACAAAATTTTAAAAGCGCTATTCGTGGTTTCATTATTTAATTTAATTAATTAAAAATAGAGTGGGTATACTGCGACCTCGGAAGAAGAGATGGTGTCACTAATATTACCATTAGTTTATAGTTTGTATAGTTTTGTATATCACGATTAACTGCTCGATCGTTGCAACCCCATTTTTATTTAACCCTTAAAGGCTGAGGCCTTCTCTTTCGTTTATACTCGCCCATAAGACGACGGAAAATTAGTTAAAAATATTTTTCATTTGCTTTCATTTACCATTTATGGGGGCCTTTCGTTTTCCATGTCATAAGTGCTATGCCCCTTAGCGGGGCCTTTCGTTTTCTACGATAAAAGTGCTATGTTCCCATAACTCCTTTCGGCAGTTACAGGTTAATTTTTCATTCTAATCGGTGGTGGAGCCGCCAAGTTTTAAGGGTGAGAACAATGTTCTTGGGTGTTTGTCGAATTCTGAATTTCGGCGACTCCTACCACATCTGGTAACAATAGAACAGGAAACCGCCGGTCGGTCGTTGACCAGCCCGCTCACCCTCGGCTTTGACCTTTGAACCGCGATGGTTCATCATCTTGGCTACTTTTATATAAAATGCTTACATAGACTACAATTACATGAAATTTTATTTCGTTTATTAAGAGATTATAAAAATTTCAATGCATTAGTTCCGAATGCTCTTAGTATTTCGCTGTACTCTATATATGTCCGGAATGCCTCTAAATGTAAAACGTGTAATGTTTCAAATACTGTCGCGGAAAGGACAGTTTTTAGAATTTATGAAGATTGATCACAACGTTATAATGCATTTGCCGCAGTTCCATGACTGAAATATTTATATAGCCTTTTAGTACGATCTTCTTGTAACATTATGACGAATTGAAACATTGAAACTTGTTCAGCAGCAATTCATTATTTCTTTTGCCGTTTAATTATTACACAAATGAGTGTTACGCTGACTAGGTAATCAGAACTTTTCTCTTCATCTACGTTACCACTCCCGCGATGAAACACGAATATTTTTCATAAGCGTGCATGTAGATATGTAGAGCACTTTCCTTAGAAAAATTGTACACTCGCTAGAGCTATACATATTAAAATATAATTTTCTTATTTATGTATATGTTATTTATATGTCGTCAAATATATTTCAAAACACGAAGACCATTCATAGACGTGAATCTAGATACGTAGAACAGCTTCCTTAGAAAAATTATACACTTGCTAAAACTATACATATTAAAATATAATTTTGTTATTTGTGTATGCGTTATTTATATGTCGTCAAATATATTTTAAAACACGAACAACATTCATAGACGTGAATCTAGATATGTAGAACAGTTTCCTTTGAAATATTGTACACTTGCTAGAGCTATACATATTAAAATACAATTTTCTTATTTATGTATATGTTATTTATATGTCGTCAAATATATTTCAAAACACGAAGACCATTCATAGACGTGAATCTAGATACGTAGAACAGCTTCCTTAGAAAAATT
>CM052096.1:11373557-11388973 GCA_028453745.1 Agapostemon virescens | reverse complement strand
AAGTCGTTCGAACCATAGTTTAAATGCCTCCCTGGCGAGAGTTCACTTTGTTTCGGATGGCTCCTGTGACTGTGGAGCAGAAGCTCAAGAACTTAATCATATTATCTGGGAATGTCCAGAATATGGTTCAGAACGAGGTCACTTGGTAGAACTGCTACTCAAGAGAAAATACTACACCCTCTCCTTACACTATTAATTTTTTCCTAAGCGTGGAAGACATTACAGCGACAATACTTATTTTTAACTTCCTCAAAGAATATAAAATTAGTCGTTAGCGTCCACCGTTCATATTAAGTTAATTATACACTTTATTACTGATTGTAAAGCGTTAAATTAATGTATGATGTATAAATCAAATATAGTTTATGGCATCAATAAATAATTAATAATAATAATTTATAGATTTGTTTTCTTGAATCGAATGACAATATTTGTATTTCCTCGCAGCTTTCATACATTAATGATTTCTATTTTTGTTGCAGTGACTGACAGCAGGCATACGACTGAGACAGTAAAAAAGCTTTGGTGGCTGTCTGTAAACATACGACCACATAGGGTTAATTTCTACGCGCCCTTCGAATGCCCTGATATTATTTCGGACACCAGTTTATTAACCCTTTGCACTCGAATGGCGCCTCTAAGGCGAAACTAAAACTTGTCATACCATTATTTAAACAACTTTTAGATCGATAGGCTTGCAGTTGAGAAATTGATAAAAATGTTAAAATTCTAAGTACGAGCCATAGTAATTAATTTCGTATGAACGAAAGGAAATCAACTATCTACAGTGAAGCTTTTATAGATAAAAATATTGTTTCGATTTTGTAGTGGAATTGCTTCGAGTGCAAAGGGTTAATCATTACGAACAATTTTTGTCTCCTTTTTCGATAAACGAATCAAACAGAATTGAAAAGGGGCTCTGAACGGAGCAATATTCGCCGATGGAATAAACTTTGAAATTATCGAAGGAAACTGTAAAATTGTGTCCACCATAGAAAATACAAAAACCAATTTTTTACTGTTCACGTCTCTTCGAATAGTCTCGATAAACCAACAAACTGTCGATTCGGTCAGTTATCGTTCCTGTTTACTTTCTCAATGCGGTGTTTCTATCGCGATACACTTTCGGTCGATCCGATAGACAGGCTCTCTCAAAAGGTCTCCGTTTTATCAAAGATGGGAACTCAATCTGCCGTTCTGGAGGAGAGTATAATTACACACTTAAGAGATTGAAGATACTCGAAGGGACGCGTAAACGTGTGTACGCGACGAAGAAAAGGGGTTCCGAAAAGAGGGGTAAAAAGTTCAGGGTAAGTAGCGCGGGACCTGAACAACGAGAGACCGGATCCGTCGATTTTTGTCTCCGCCGTAATCCTGCGATTAAAACCCACCCGTGCCCCATGAAATCTTGAACAAACGAGAAGCGAAACACGCCTCATCGGCCCTCTTTTCTCTCTCCCTCTCTCTCCCTCTCCCTCTCTCTCTCTCTGTCTCCAGCGCGCGCGCGTGAGTACACTTCTGTCAAGATGAAAGCTCGATGGCGTTTCGTTCTCTTAGGGAGTGCAATTACACAGTCAAGGGTTAAATATACTCGGAGGGCGTGTAAACGTCTACGGCGTGACGAAAGGGGTTACGTGAAACAAAAAATGGGGGTGAAAAAATTCGTGAAGGGCGGAACGAAGGTCCACAATGCCGAAACGGCGTGCGGGCAACGCGGACTCCAGCCTGGATTGTGTTGTAGTTGCAGCAGCGGGACGCATGAATGCACCGTGCACCGTGCACCGGCGAACCAAATGAAGAACGGTACCCTGGGGTGAGAAGTGACGGGGTGGAAAGGTGGTTACGGGAAACGCGCGGGCTCATAATTTTCGAGGACCATCCCTCTGTCCCTCTCTACCGTCTTCCTTTCTCTATCGACCTCTGTCCGTTCTCTGTCTCTGTTTCTCGTCCACAGCGAGCCCCGACCGTGTCGTCGCACTGCAACGGCTCGATTCTACAGGAATAACGGGACTGTAATTATATTTACTTTTGGCCCGTTTACTCGCATGCCACATAACTCGCTCGATCTGCCTATTAATTGCCGCGACAGATAATTACGATCGTCCGGCCGGATCGGTGGGATAGTCTCGTCTCGTCCTCGGTCGCGTGACTCGATAATTGTTTTCAGTCCATTGTTACACTGGTCCGTCTTGATTCGCCCGCTGCGCTTCGATTAATCGATGCACGACCGACCCTGGACGAACACATTTTTAATTGGCTCTGTGAAATGGGCCAGTGCACGGCAAGTATGCAATAACGTTGCGTCGATGTCTACTTCCAGGACTATCAATAATACCGGTGATTAATCCTCGAAACAACAAATATTATAATACGATTTTACTCAGATTCAATCTAGACACCGGGTATAAACCCAGCCCAAATATTTGCACATTTTTACCGCCATAAAGACCAGGCTAATCGCTGTCGTATACCGGGCGACGGGTTAACCCTTTGCACTCAAACGGTGACTCTCAGACAACACTGAAAATAGCTGCAACACTGTTTACACTTTGACTGCCATGTCACCCATTTATGGGTGACAGAAATATTTGTCCATGTTTAAGAATAAATTTGTACACTAATATATTCGTTGCACTGAATTTAATTCATATCTGGAGACTACAAGAAGGATGAAGGATAACTATGTGTCAGATATTTTAAGTTTTCAATTGTTGCTGCATTAAATAAATTACTTTGACTTTGTGGACTTTTTAGGCTGTTGGTTGGACAGTTAAAGTGTTAAAAGTGCTGCCAAAGGAATTCGTAAAAATTTAATTGTTGCAAGGACGAGTAATAGATGCATATATATGGAGTTGAAGATGAAACATATCGTGTAGAATGAAAATATTCTAGGTCGAAAAAAATGCCTTGGGATTGTGGTTAAAGCAGCTTCGATTGCAAAGGGTTAATAAACGTTACGAGGTTTCTAAAGTAAATTAGACACAAACTTATTAATAAACGATCCTCGATTTAACCCCTTTCCCTACATCAACGAGTCGTGATCAAGATTTCTAATTTTCATTGGAGAATAGTTAGACACACGGTAAGCAGCTGTTATTTGTCCCTGTTTTAAAATTTGTCATACTGTAAAAGATTATTAAAAAATAATATGGAATAAATACTGTTAAAATCATAATTATATTATTATTTTATTTCAATAGCGAACTCAAAATGAAGCTATAAATACATTGAAGAATGGTACAGGTGTGTCGTCGCGAAAGGGTTAAGCGCTAACGATAATTTATATCACGGATCACTTTAAATTCAACAATAAAGTAAAGTTATGGTTACAAACGCCATTTTAATCTATTCGGTTCACATAATCTGCGGCAATCGCGTTCAAAATATCTTTAATCAAATCTTCTCTGTCTTTAATAAAATATCTTTATTGCTTCGAACAGTTCGCGAAAGTGTTCAACGAAAATTGTCGAATATTTAAGGCCAAAGAGAGGTGGGTGCATGTGAGAGTAAGTGCGTGCGTTTAGAGTGTGAATTGCATTTAGTAAACGATTGGAAAACATCGAGCGGAGTCCGTTAAGGGTCCCTTATCGATGTTTAGATTATAGGGCCCCACGAAGTCGTCGCACCGACGAGGGAATCGTCGGATGCTGCGGCAGTCTCAACCCAATCGCCGAACAATAAAGATTGTATTTTCTCATCTATAGTCTATTTCAACCCCTTGCCATACCATTTTCTTTGTAACTAAAGTTATTGTAACATATTCGTCACTAAATTGTTACAGGAGAGAAAAGACAATTTATATCTTTTATACTGCTACGTCTAGTTCAATACTTAAATATTTAGTGTAAATGAACAACATTCGATTTCGTCTAAAAAGGGATATAGATATAATAAGGGATAAGATTCAATATGGCAACGGGTTAATAAAACTCCCGAATCTCTTACAGATATAACAAAATGCATAAATAAATATTAATAGTTTTGTGATCAGTGGGTGGATATAGAAAATATACAGGTATATCTTGTTCTTTAACATGGGATAATCCTGTAAAAATTCTGTGATCGAATTTTGAAAATATATATTTTTAAATATAAATATATTATTTGTAAATATATTCTTTAGGTAAAGAAGGTGAAATTAGGTGAAATCCGTGCCCTTATTTTTCCCGTATCGTGAACATATACTGACAAAAATCTCAATCATAATTTTTATAAAACTATATACACTAGTCAATTTTAATGCACGATAGGTTTAGTGTTAATTACTGTTCGATGACAGCGTGTCCCAGAATAAAGTGTGCTTGCCATCTAAATTTGACAAAAGTTTTTTGCAAATATTTCGAAGGGCCAAGCGGTGGTAACATGTGAAAGGAAAAGTTATTCAGAAAAATTAAGCAATTATCAAATCCGTTTCAGAAAATTGATTTGTACAAAAGAAGCTATACTAGATAGCAAATTGCAAGTGGAAATTTTCCAGTGAACGAGAAGCGACGTTCCGCAGTATCGCATTGGAGATCAACGATCGAACAGGTACAAGGTCGCTTGTGACAGATTCCGAGATTAGCATTCTGGTTTCCTTAAGAAGAGCTTACAACCCTTGTCGACCATGAAAAAGTGTCCTGAACTGGTGCCTGCGTGTGTGGTAACAACACGACCAATTTATCTTTAATTGGCCTCCTCTGGGACGAGGCTGCCTCGACCGCTTATATGTTGCGACCAAACCTATTTGCTTAGTCTTGCCACTATTTGCGAGAACAACTCTCCAAAAGAATCCTCGCCGCCACTGTATTATTAACGTCTTTCCAACTACAAGCAGATGCTGGTATCGGAGGATCTTAACGAGACGGTCGAATCGCACGAAGCACTCAGGGAATAATAATCTGTTGCTTTTAACAAGCAGCGCTTAATTACAATTTCAAAAGTTTCCTCTGTTCTTGCGGTCTCTGTAATTCACTGAAATTAAACCATCGCGTCTGGGTTACATTTAACATCCGCGATATCGCTTTTACACGTAAATTAATTATAGGGCGTTCGGCTTAAACACCGCCCGATGGAAATGTAGTCTGGCTGTCGAAAAATGTCCCTCCGGCAACGGCCTAATCGTCTGCACGAAATTCCTCCTCGAAACCTTTTCAGTGTACCCCACAAACGCAGGACACTGCAGGATGCGAAGAAGGCTTCGCACCGCTCATCGAGTGTCATTGAAACACCGTCGTGCAAATGGATCACGCTTGTAACGAGCGAGAAATCGCGTTTAGCCCGACGAGATTGTACAGAGAGCACTCCCTCGCTCCCGTTCCTCTTGCGTATCCACTGAGGGTGGGTCTGCACGACGAAACCTCGCCGATCGAACGCACAGTTATCACACAATCACACGGAACCACCCTGGCGAATCATGAAGGACACAGGAATCCGGGGTGCGGTATGCCGGAGATGCGTATACAGTGAACTTCGGAAGGCACGATTGTCGCCAGGCGAAAGAGATTTACGAACGGTTGTTCCAGTGCAAGATGCATGTTGCATCCCGTGTTGCGTTGCAACAGTTTCACGCGACTCTTCCCAATGATTTTCGCATCACCGCGCCCCGAGAAATGTACGCTCTTATATACTTTTTTGAAAATTCTCAACCCCTGTTACGTTTTAACGCATTTCGTGCCGCGTGTACCACCGGTGGCACACGATCACGTATTTATTTACTGCGCTACAAAGATATATTTTATAATAAGTTTATAACTAACAAGGGAACGTATTTAGATACGAAAATCCGATTTTGATGAAACTTATGGGAGGTTATAGCTTTACTGTTTAAACAAACAACTTTTGTTAACATTTTCTTGGGCAACTACATTTCTCATTGAAAAACACACAATTAAAAAAAAATCCAATTTTTTCGAACTCTGGTTTCCCAAATATCTCAAAAATACCCCAACTTTGAGGGCTGTTTTCACCCCTTCAAAGTGGATGGTTGTCGATAAAAAAAAACACGTTTCAAGTATTTTTCAAAGAACTATAAGCTCCCCTAAATTTCATCAAAATCTGATTATCGCATCTGGCCCAGGTACATAAATGGACTTGGGCCACATTGAAAATAAACGGCTCATATAACCCAGATCAAAAGAATGAGATATTACAAAAAATGTAATATTGAATAAAGCAAATAAATTTATGACAACACATAAATCTTTAGTTACATATTAAATGGCTTGTACGAAAAGTCGAGCAAAAGTAGCTTGGCACGGAACATGGTAATTATTGGTAATTGTATACGAAGGTAGCAGATGATACAATAAGATGACACTGAGCACCTGGGTCGCGTAATAAATTACATGGAATGAACCTATGTACACTTTATTATACTAAACAGGGAACATATTCAGATGTGAAAATCTGATTTTGATGAAATTTATGTGAGCTTATAATTTTTTGAAAAATATTTGACACGTGTTTTTTTTAGTGGCAACCATCCACTTTGAAGGGGCGAAAACAGCCCTCAAAGTTGGGGGTCCAAACCATATTTTTTGAGATATCTTGGAAACCAGAGGTCGAAAAAATTTGAAATTTTTTTATATTGTGTGTTGTGCAAGAAAATTTCAACAAAAGTTAAAATAAATAAATAATAAATGTAGTCGCTCCCATAAGTTTCACATCTGAATATGTTCCCTTGTAAGATACAATAATCGCAATTTCTGAAAGACTATATGTTGTATAATTCTAGTTTGTTATTCACGATTTCATTATTATTATTTTTTTTCATTATTCACGTAGTTTGACGTGGAGGAAAAAAGCGTCTTTTAATTGGTTGTAGAAGCAATGGAAGAAGTGTATCTGAAGGACTGGGAAACTATCAATGAAGGAACATCGTGATGTCTTAGTTGTCTGTTTGTCGTTTCGTTGGATGCGTCGCACGTGATGTTCGTCTGCCAGGGTAAAAACTGTCCACGTACGGTGCTTGCAAAATGGTCGACTTCTTCGAAACCAACTTAAGTGATTTATTGCATCCCTTTTCAGTATACTCGCTAATTTTCTGAGGACACGGCGAAGAATGTGCAACCTTCGATGTTGCTGTCGCAACAGTAATTATTAGTGATAAATAAGCACACGGTCAAACCATATGCAAAATCGAAAATTTGTTAGAATATTTAAAAGACTTCATGGACGAACCCGAAGCAAAATGGAGGAGCTAGGAGACTGAATAAAAGTACAAAGTGTCAAGAAATTATGTGTAAAAATCGTTAGAATTAAATTCTACACTTTAGAATCGACTTTTTGACGCACAAATTTATATTAACGATTGTATGAATTTTTACTGATCGAGAAGACTAACTTCCCAAATGAACCATCTACTTCAGAGTTGTCATGAGAGAGCGAAAGTGACGAATCTCTTGGCGATAGATTTTCAAAAATTGTTAAATAATCGTCTGTGTAAAGTAGTTTGCATCTTTATTTCAGCGAGCTGGAAACTTATGTACGCAAAGCCTCTGCGACGACAGACAAAAATATCTGAGAAAACTGATGAGAACGGTAAAGTTAAAAAGAAGATCTAATTTATTTTGGGGAGAAGACGATCCCTTTAGGGCGAAACTGTCGGAAATGTGAAAAGTTTTCTCAAGTATAAGTTATTGTTTCCCTTCGACAAGGGATGTGGGAAGTCCGCATATGTGATGCATGGTGCTTATACATACCGTATGAGAGCGAGGGGTGGAAACTTTAAGTGCTCGTTATGTGGGTTGAATGATTATCCAGATAAGACCAGACGTATTCTAAATCCTGGGGATTATTTCTATTTTTGCACTTTTATATTCGAAAAGAATAGCTAATTTAAGTTAGTAATCGATGATTATACTAATCCCTTATGTTATCGTATTGAACTTCAATTGGGATTCAACAAACTTGCGTTTTAATGCTTTTGTTAAGTTAAATTAAAACCACTGAATAAATGTACACGGTGTTATGTAACTGGTGGTATAACCGGATAGGGGCTGATTTTATGTCAAAATATAAGTCTACACGTACACTCATTTATATACGTACACGTACACATCTACACTTATTGTACTATTTTGGATAAATTGAATAACGAAAGCTTAAAATAAAAGAAACTTTTGTCCTTTGTTACAATTTATTTTATGATTGCAAGAATTAGAATTTCTTTGTAATTGATAGTTTGCTAAACGAAGAAGAAAATTTACGTTTTTTAATGAACGTGTATTAACAACTAATAAATAAAGTAAACTACTAATCTTTCAGCGAAATACAAATTTTGTAAATTGATTTAAGGGACAGAAGTTGAAGAAAAATATATTTCTTTTTTTAATCCTTTGCCCTACGATTTGTTCTATGATTGCAGGGATTAGAATTTCTTTGTAATTCATTATTTGCTAAACGAAGAAGAAAATTTATAACTATTATATGCCTATATATTCATTAATGGATGTACATTAACAATAACTAAATAGAATATTATTTCAATTTAAGGGAATTTAATAACATATACGTTTGTTAAACTCTGCCCAAAATCATAACCATCATTGTTTAAACATAATTGATTAAATGTCTATGTAAATTTTTTTAAAAAATGTTGTTTTGCAATTTTAATTGTTCATAAAATGAAAACACCGGTTTTACAAAGATCATAGTGATTTTCAAGCATAAAGACAGTCTACAGTGGCGTCCATTGAATGAAGACTTGGTTGACCTATTTTTGACATAGAATCAGCCCCTATCCGGTTGTACCCGCCAGTTACACGACACCCTGTACATTTACAATAAAAATGGAACTTCCATGTTGTTCGCAGAGCGATAACATTAAAGTTTCTTTGATGAGCAGAGTTGTGAGTTACGATAGCACGTAATTCTAAAGTCAATTATTTGGATTTTTAAACCAAAATGTCAAAATTGCAAAATCTTCAATTTTAATATTAAATTTTTCTTTTCATTTCTGTGTTCACCACATTTTCGTAACAAGGGAGATTTTGGATCATTTGCAGAAGGCTGGATACAAGAAGAAGCTCGATGTCCGGGTGCCTTATGATTTAACAGAGAAAAATTGGATGGATCGAGTTTCCATCTGCGAATCACTGCTCAAACGTAATGAAATCAAACCATTTTTGAAAAGATTGATAACGGGCGATGAAAAATGGATCACATACGACAATAATGTGCGAAAAAGATCGTGGACAAAAGCCGGTGAGTCGTCACAAATGGTGGCATTAACCAGGATTGACGCCAAGAAAGGTGATGATATGTGTTCAATGGAATTGGAATGGAATTTTCCATCACGAAGTTCTACCGCCTGGTAAAACGATTAATTCTAATCTCTACTGTCACAATTAATCAGATTACAGTAATCGATTAAAAAAAGCAGACCAGCATTGATGAACAGAAAAAGTGTTGTGTTGCATCATGCCAGACCACTTCTATTAGCCCATCAGATTATTGTTTGTTTCAATGTCTGCAAAACTACCTTGACGGTAAAAACTTGGATTCAAAAAAGAACTGTGAAAATTACTTAGCTAAGCTTTTAGTCGATAAACCACAGAAGTTCTATTCCGATGGGATTATGGCTCTACTTCAAAAATGGCAAAAGGTCATAGATAATAATGGCCAATATATACTTGAGTAAAAGAAACGTTTAATCAAAAAATCACAAAAATCTCTCAATACATTTCCGACTATCCAATATTGCGAAAATTGGATTTTTCAGCATTGTCCCGAACATTGTGGAGCAATTCGAATTGGACAACTCTGTGCGTTATAGAGGGGGGTTGGGAGAGAGAGGGAGGGAGAGAGAGAGAGAAAATATTAGGGGATCATTCGCGTGGAAATTCATAGCAGGTAGTCGAGACTAAAATAAGGCGAATGATATCTGGCGTTGTTTCCCCCACCCCGGAACATCCGGCATGCGGAATAGAATCGGATATAGGAGGAGGAAACGCGCGGATAGCGGAGAATGGGCCGCAGCTCGGGAATGGTGTGAAAATTTCACGCGTTCCCTCGCACGCCGGGTGACTGCTCCGAATGTGCCGCTATGAATAATAAGAACGCGATCGAATCCATTCGATCGCGCGGCATTTCGTGACCGAATTCGCGCGAGATGGGATGGATCGGTGTGTCACGGATTTAACGTCCGGGAATGCTTTCAAGTTCACTTGTTATTCTTGTAAAGTCGCGCCTTTCCTTACCGCACACGATTGTATTATCCGGGCAACTTGACTCGCGTTTTCCTGCCGCATGCACGTCAATCATGAATTTGTTATCGTTTACCGGATTCCCTCTTTCGAGAGACAAGCGAGATTAGAAATGCATTAGTCCGTTCCACAATCTTTTAATGCTTAACCTACCGAGTATTAAACTTGCTAGTGTAAGGCAAAGCCGGGTAATTCCAGTTGCACGAGCAATAAATTCCATAAAATTGAACGAGCTACAGATTTCAGAATCGGAAAACCCAGCGAATGTTAACCCTTTGCGGTCGTATTAAATTTATACTTAGACGTCATGCTGATAGCAGTTCATTTTCATTGCACGAACAGTAATATGCAATATGCAAGATTATGAAGGACAGACAAAATTTATGAATTGTGTTTTATACTTTAGATATACGTAACATAATAATATGTTTTAATTTTATGTAAAAATTATATTTTATAGTTGTTCATCGTGTGGTTTACGAGAATATGTGTCGCAAAATTAATTAGTTCGGCGCCTTCCGCTCTTAATTTTTCTGTTCGAAGATGCAGAACAATCTTTACTCTTTACATTTTCACAGTGTCGCAATGTATTCATGTAGTTTTTGTCATTAAGCCTTTCATTTTTATAGAAGTTTGATACATTGGCGGTACGGCTATAAGGACCGCGCGACCGACCGACTATGTGTTGGTTTCGTCAAATTTTTGCATCCAGCACAACGACGATTTCGCAAACTTGATCTTCTCTTTTTGTCGTGGCGACATCGACAAAGTCAGCCACCGTGCTCATCGGAGCACCGTTAACCACCGATAGTTGAAACTGTGGATCTCCGAAGCTTGCCAACTTAGTATAATATGTAGGCGATTGGAATTTCGTCGTCCCCACACTTACCCTCTTTGCGAGACCGTTGAAGGTTTGGGATGATTGTATATTTTCTCGCGAAGAGGCTAAACGAAGCGAAATCGGAAGACCCGTTTTGGGCACGTCCATTTGGGACTTCCCCCATTTTCCTTGAAGATGTCTTCCACATCGAAGGGCCTGAGAAAAGTCTTCAGTCTGTATGTGCATCTCGGAAGAGAGCGAACTAAGAAATATATACACGTATCGCACTACGATTCAGATTTCACTGCTAAACCCTTTTCAGTACAATTACCGATCCACCCCCATCCATCCTACAAATATGAGATCATTATGATTCTTTGCTGTGGTGGCTGGCAGTAGAAATACGACCACAAAGGGTTAAAATACCGTTTACCGACGTTTTAAGCGATTTCAGATGTCGAATAAGAGTATCAACGAACGTTACAATTAAGAATAAAGCTTTATGGAAAGTCGCATATTTTTTCGAACACTTCAAAGTCGTTCGAACCATAGTTTAAATGCCTCCCTGGCGAGAGTTCACTTTGTTTCGGATGGCTCCTGTGACTATGGAGCAGAAGCTCAAGAACTTAATCATATTATCTGGGAATGTCCAGAATATGGTTCAGAACGAGGTCACTTGGTAGAACTGCTACTCAAGAGAAAATACTACACCCTCTCCTTACACTATTAATTTTTTCCTAAGCGTGGAAGACATTACAGCGATAATACTTATTTTTAACTTCCTTAAAGAATATAAGATTAGTCGTTAGCGTCCACCGTTCATATTAAGTTAATTATACACTTTATTACTGATTGCAAAGCGTTAAATTAATGTATGTTGTATAAATCAAATATGGTTTATGGCATCAATAAATAGTTAATAATAATAATTTATAGATTTGTTAGTTTTGTTTCCTTGAATCGATTGACAGTATTTGTATTGCCTCTCAGCTTTCATACATTAATGATTTCAGTTTTCCTGTTAATGTTGACAGTTTGAACATCGAATTATGCCTTCATGAATGTTTGAATAAACAATTAAAATTCATCGGATCGCCATGACTAAAATTAATCATTTTGCCGCCAATCGCCAGCGATCAAATGAATAATATTAGCTACATTAGTTATTTGTGTTTTGCAATAAATAAATTATTAGTTTCTTAAAATCAAAATGAGGTGAAATAATCTATGAATATTAACGAAAGATGAAATGATAATTTATTAGAAAATGTAAGAGAGAAACTACCGTGTACTGATAATCAAAATATTTTCCTTACTTTGTATAATTCATAATTATTTTTGAAACGTTTACGAATAGCATCGTAAGATGGAAAGAAAATTTTGGTTAAACTAAAGAGCTTAGCGTGATGCGTATGTATCAGACAAGCGGCAATGAGATGAAATCTCCATCGATGTAGGGGTGCATGTATCAACAACCCTTCTGGCTAAATATTGCCATTGCAGCTTAAGCTCCAAGCCTCGGTTGCTCCACATCATCGTGCTGCTGCCTTTAGGCTTATCAGCCATCCTGAATCAATTACCGAGACAAAATTTGTCTATTACCCTCGTTTGCGAAAGAAATTCAAATAAATTGAACTCTGAAATATTCAATCAGAGATTGCTAATTTGATCGAAAAACCATTTCTGATCGAATAATGTCTTCGAAAAGTATTGAAAATCAATGAGATCATGTTATGAATTATGAAATAAATATAAAAAATAATAATCATTTAAAGCGTTAAATGAAGAAATTAATAAGAACAGTAAATTCTAAATTAATATAAATTCTAAAATTCTAAATTAATAAAAATATTTAAAAATTACGAATAAATATATAAATTATTATTATCAAGTTTCGTTGTCAGTATAAGTATTCAAGTTTTTGTTATTTAATAACATTGATGTTTTATTTAACACTAGAACTACGAAACCTGTCAAAATTACTGGTCCATAATTATTCCTTTCGCAATTACTGAAATTTATAAAAATATTTTCATCAGAAATTTTCGAATGTGCTTCTTTAACGAAGTACACGTTACAATAAAAAATTGTATGCAATTTAAATAGATGCAGTATCTCGTTATTATTACAAAGCAATGTATATCGTTGGATATATTGTTCGGTAGTTCTAGTGTTAATAACAAAATAAATCTGCTCTGAATATTTAGAAATACGAAATGTTCACACTTCGTTTTATGAACTTTCGGTTGGTAATCGTATCCATGCTTATATCGCCTTTTATACCATTTTATGGTTGTATGAAAATACCACGAAACTGTTCTGGATCCCCATTCGTGAAATATTGTATATTAATTCACGTCTGCAGAATAAGAATTTATACCGAAGTCTATATATATATATATCCAATTTTATTACTTATTTATACATTTCGGTTGACCACATGGGGGTTACCTCTAGTACGTATAAGTGAAGGCAATATGATCCGCAAACAAAATTTGCTATTCCTTTGATCCTCGTTGTCTTCTTTAGAATTCTTGAATAGGTTAACACCTTCGGAACAACTTTAAAAATTCAACATGATCCTCGATATACGGGAACTTTACGAAATGTTCATTTAACAAGAATGGAGCAAGTGAAAATAAAAGCTACCTTTCTCATAATTTAATGGTATGTAAATCGTTTTTCGTCTGCGTTCATCATTTGATTTCGTAAGGGATGAAATTTACAGTGACTCACGAATGTACTCGGACACTCTTTAAATCTAAATTACTTTTTCAAGATTGGACCAAACGTTTGGACATTTCCTGAGCAATTAGATGCATCGATTTACTAAACGATGTGTGAAAAGGGCTTTGAAAAAGTTGCAATTGATATGAATTGCACGGCAAATAAAAAAGGAATAAAAACGTACTAACAAATTTTAAAGCGCAAGAATAAGTCAATTTAATCGATCGATTAAATATTGATTACAAAATTACAACATTTGATTTCGTGTAAAAAGAATGGCATAATATTTGTTAGGCCACACTGAAAATCTTCAACACGTGTCTGGCTCGTCCTAATATGGCAAGACTTAACCCCTTGACAGACCATTTTTTTTTGTAATTAATGTTACTACGATATCTTCGTCATTGAAAATGTTACAGAAGAGAAATGACAATTTATATCTTTTATACTGTTACATCTACTTCAGTGCTTAAATGTGTATTAAAAATTAGCAACATTTGATTTCGTGTAAAAATAAAGGCATGATATTTATATTTGTCAAGCGGTTACAAATTATTCAGATCTAAAGAGTGTCCGAATACTTTCGTGAGTCACTGCATGCTTATAACTATGTAATAAGTTTCATTCACTATGAAAGCACTCTTTTAATTTATCGACATTTAAAATCAATTATTTGTATGCAGACTGTCCGAACTAGGTGTCCTCAAATATGCATATTCATACCAGGGTAGAATGTTGGCTAATCGAGCAACGGAAAATTTTCAGATAAAAAGGATTTTCAATAATGTCGACTATGTGAACTGCAGTACTACCTTGTCGAAAATTAAGCCCCAATATGTATAGCATATTTTCTAATTTATTCTTGTATGAAATTTTCCCTAAATGATATTACTTATTCAGAAAATCAAAGATGAGATGTTTACTTTGAATGGTCAAAGAAAATCTTGATGTCTGTACTAATCAGTGAACACGAATGTTCGAACAAATAAGTAATTACTCATTGTTGGTTGCAGTGGTAAACTAAATCCTTACTGAATTGTTCAATAAATCGTGTAGTACATGAACTGTTTTAGATCGAACTATTTCTTTGTAGAAAGTAATCGATAGTCCATTATACGGGGTGTCTCACCCGCTTTTGATATATTGGCTGTCTGGCTATCATTATTCGTAGCGAAAAATGTTTTGGGGAAAGTTTGAGTGCTATTGAGTACAGAATATTTTGGTGTCGTTAGTTTTTTCGCGAGTGTATGCGTAAAGATCTTATGTAAATTAATTTTGTTCTTTCTTTTTAACACGTTGAATGCCACGGGGGTCACCGGTGACCGGCACCGTTACATCGTTTAAGAACGGTTATCAATAAATTAACAGCATTGAACATTAACGCAGTACTGCCAAAATAAACCAGATTATAGTGCGAGATGAAAACTTTAGTTTTTAATAACTAACAATTTTATTCAATAACACTGATCATTTCTATAAATGAAACAAATGAAACTTGTTCGAAGCATGCAAAATTCGCGTGGCATTCAACGTGTTAATAGAATGAGGAGTTTGTAATATACCAATGGATGCAGCTCGAATGCAGTTAAGTTACATAATAAATTCGGTTACAAATAAAATGGTATGACAAGGGGTTAATTTCTAACAATTCAATGTTTGAGCAATTGTCACTTTAAAGTGCA
>CM052096.1:11348768-11367824 GCA_028453745.1 Agapostemon virescens | reverse complement strand
TAGGAAAACCCAGGACAACTACCTGCGATCGCGTCGCTCGAACAACTCACCGTCTACCCTGATTGGTGCGCTAATCTGCGCAACATTTTGTGTAAATACCACACAAATTTTCTACACTCATTGAGATTCAAAATTCAGCCGTCGCTGAGACAAGTTCCATTCAACTCGAATTCGCTAGTTTGTGACAGTAATTTACTGATCTTTATTAACCCTTTGTGCTCCAAGCAATTTTTAATTCCTAACTCAAAACATTTTTTATCCTACGATAATACCATTGTACCTGGCTCATTTATTTTCGTGCATATCAATTGTTGTTACTATTAGTCGTACGTACAACACTTCGATTTTTAGTGATTTTTAAAATACAAACATTGCAATGTAAAAATTGTTTTGAATAATAGTCTGACAATTTTTAGTGTCGCCTCAGAGGAGCCATTGGAGTGCTAAGGGTTAAGTTAATGCTAGAAGCACACAAATAAATTCAACTCGATAAAGTCAGTTTCAACAAACTATTTATGCGAACTGAACATTATCTATCTGATTATCGCCTTTTCCAGGTCTCTATCTATCTTGTCCATTATGGTTTCCGAGACTTGCTTATTTTAATGGCTACATCGCGATATTTAATACGGAATTGTAATATTAAATTTTGACCGTGTTTGCTTTTATATCGTATAAATCGTGTTTGCTCTTATCTGTCGAAATATTTTCATTTTCTTCATAGTCCGGTACACAGTTCTTTCACTTTACTGTATCAAAATGTACCTGTTAATCCCTTATCATATACGAGTCAGATTCGTATTGAAGATTTTAATTAAAGTCTAACTAATATATTGGGTTGCCCGGGAAGTTCGTATCGATTTTCGGTAGGTGTCATAAAGATATGTCATTATATGATTTTGTCTGCATTCGCACAAAGTGAAAGAATTTTAAATCACCTTTTTTAAATTTTCTATTTCATTATTATTGAAATGATAAAATTGCCTTCACAAGAATCGGCTCAGTAGATTTCTTTATTCAATCAGTTGTTGTAATGAAGATCGCAGAAATTCTAAGTAAATTAAAGCTTGTCTTTTTTATAAGATGACATAATATTAAAAAACAGAAGTATTAAAAGACGACTTCTGAAGAAGAAATTGAAGGACACATTTATCTTTTTTTATAACAGAATGATGGGATTTGATTGAGAAAACAAATTCAACCATGAATGTGTTGACCTTCGAATGACCTTCGGAAGTATATTAAATTATACCTTTTGAGAAATAACTCCTCTGAAAGTCATTTTTAGGTAAATATATTATATATCGTCGAAGTCGTTTCTTTTTATTAACCTTAACATTATACCAATTACAGTAGGTCATCATACGTTTGAAATTTAGGAAAATTTAGTCTTGGAAACAATTTTATCTATTACATTGATTGTGATTTTAAGTAAAATATTCTTTCCCCACATATTTTTTCGAAACACAACTAAGCTATTGTACATGAAAATCTGAGGTGATGCACTTTGTGTATGTATGCGCAACAAAATTTTATTTGCAATACGAAAAAGTGTAAGTTTTCAGTGGAAAAATTCCAGCTCTCCGAGGGCAAAATTTTTGAAATTTCTACAAAGTCTTCTCTGAGAAATGCAATAAAGAGAAGGACAAGTTCGTTGGCTGTACGTGACCTTAATATAGCGCCATAAATCACACCCAAAATACTTCAGACATCCTTGCTCTTATGTCCAGAATGTTCTACGTAATAAAGTGTTAATGCGAAAGAAAATCGATAGTTCGTGAAGTATTTTAAATTAAAAAGCGAATTATTTTATACGCAAAGTTTTAAATATCTTGTGAATCTAGTTTATTTAATGGACATTTATTTCATGTATAGTTTTATTTAAAAAGCACGGTATTTTTCTTAAAAGATCACAAAAATTTTCTATCTGCAGAATGACTGCTACTATTGGACGATCGCAAAAGTTCGTGCCCGACTTTCACATATCTTAAGACCCTTTCTCAAGAAAAATTATGCACGATTTAATGAAAAGAATCCATCAAGCTGTAAAACGTATAGAGACAATTGTAAATGTAAATGATGGTAACTACATACAGTAAATGTTTAATAAACCTGTTACTTTAAAATATAACCTCGTGTTTTCTATTTTTAAATCTGTTATTAGCTTCGATGATGCCGTACTATTTTTATTTTAAACATTTCAACGAAACATTGAAATAATTTAATTGAAACAATACCCAACTAGCACAAAAATATCTTACGTTACGTCCATATATGTTCCATGAAACGAACGTTGCTATCTGGCCACTGGACGCATTCAGCAATTAACATGATTAAAAACGTCGAAACTGAGCAACTTGTATACAGGGTGTCGCATAACTGATAGTACCGCCAGTTAAGGGCTGATTTTATGTTAAAAAATATTCGTCTTTCATTCGACGCGTGCCTTCGTCAGAAATATTACCATGTCATTATTATTGGTGCAAAAATAATTGCGGTTCTTCTAAGTTAACCTCTTACGTTTGAATTTTGTGCGGGGCAGTTTCTCTGTACGGCAAAGCACATTGGAATGAAGTTTTTGATAACTAAATTCTTCTTAAAGATACGATGTATATATTTTAATTTTAATAATTTTAGAATGAGGTTTTTCTTAACTAAATTGTAATTTTCTAAAAGATATGATGTATACACTTTAATATTAATAATTTACTGTAATAATTAATAATAGAATTGAGTGTATATACATCCTGTACGTACATCCTGATCCTATTGTTCAATCTTCATTAAGTGATATACATACGAATATCATTTTTTCGACTTTTCAGTGTAAATACTACACAATGATTAATTCAATTAAATACAATTAAAAAATAGAGACAAAGATCTATCTACAACAATTTCTATTGCACATTTATAATTTAAACAATTCCTTCAAATAATTACTTAGTAAGTACTTACTTTGCGAAGATATGGCGAATACGAACATGCAGGTATGTGAGAAATAGAGCGATTTTGAATGGCCATATTTTCTTAAATCGACTATAAAACACGGAGTTGGAAATAAAACTTCGTAGAATACAACGGCACTAAAATGAACACCGGGACTCACCCATACCTATAACAAAATCGTTAACAAAGTTTTAGAATCATAAATAAAACTACTAAGTCGTTGGTTATCTTAAAATATTAACAACTACAACAATATATATGGTACACAAGTAAATTTTGCTTAAGAGTATACCATAACTTAGCTAAAAAAACTTTTATATAACAAAAATTCATTTAATTTATGTAAATAGGTTAAGAATTACTAATAGGTGAATTCGCTGAGAAAGGAAGCGTGTCATTAGAATTTTAAACTTCCGCCAAATCACAGTGCTCTTTGAATGCATAAATGAGAAAACGAATATTGATAGATCGTTTCTCAGACATTCAACTAACTCGAGAAATAAAAATTTTACAATTTCTGTAAAATTTTTTAAATTCACTAATGACCGCACTTTCGGGGCAAATACCCCACTGTGCGTCGTTCAGAGAGATGGCATCCGCGAAAGCCACTATAATGGCGTATCGTAATATAAGATGACATCCGCGGAAGCCACTATAGTGGCGCATCGTGCTTAAGAGGTTAAATAGCACGTGTTTCAGAAAATATATCGAGTTATATATTCATATATTTATTACAATCTTGACCTGCATGAAAATGTAGCAAGATCAAGAAAATGCAGTACAGAATATATTATAGTAACAGAATGGTCTACAGTGACATCCGAAGAGTTGAAACTTGGTCAAGTGTAAGTATACCGAGTAGACTTGCAAAGTTGATTTTCTTGAAAACGAATAAATTTTTTAAGTAAAATCATCCCCTAGCCGGGTGTACCATCAGCTGCGCGACACCCCTTATAATGGGTGTCCCAAAATTAACGCAAGATTTAAATTTGCCACCATTTTTTGGCGGCCGCAGTTCGAAAATTTTATACAAAATATGGTCAAAATAGTGTTTTAACCTCGTCAACTGTAAGAAGATTAATTGAAAAATTCAAGGAGACTGGATCAGTTGGAGACGCTAAACACATCGGTCGTCCAAAAACAAGTCGTTTAAATGTCAATATCGAAGCAGTGCGTGAGAGTGTTGGTGACAACCCAGGAACATCGATTCGGCGTCGTGGACAAGAATTGCAAATTTCAAGAAGCTCTCTACAGCGTATACTCACAAAATATCTGTGTCTCCATGCTTACAAAATTCAATTAACACATCAACTGAAGCCCAATGACCATGAACAGCGAAGAGAGTTCGTGGAATGAATTATTGAACATCAACAAGTGGATGCTGATTTTTAGAGCAAAATCATCCTAAGCGATGAAGCACATTTTCACCTTGATGGTTTTGTTAATCGCAAAAATTGCCGTGTTTGGGGTTCGGAGAACATGTGATTGTCGAACAACAAATACACCCACGACGTGTCACTGTTTGGTGCGGATTTTGGGCTGGAGGCATCATTGGACCATACTTTTTTGAAAATGAGGCTGGTCAAGCAGTAACTGTTGCTGGTGCTCGATATCGCGACATGATAACACAGTTCTTTCTGCCGAAATTGGATGCTATTGATGTGGCCAATATGTGGTTTCAACAAGACGGTGCCACATGCCATACAGCCAGTGAAACAATTCAATTACTGCATGAGACATTTCCTGGTCGTGTGCTCTCTCGTTTCGGTGATCAGAATTATCCCCCTAGATCGTGTGATTTAACACCATTAGATTTCTTCTTATGGGGTTATTTTAAGTCAAAGGTTTATGTCAACAAGCCCACAACCACCCGTGCATTACAAGAGGAAATTATACGCTGCATCAACGAAATTCAGCCACAATTATGCAGAAAAGTCATGAAAAATTTCGACAAAAGAGTGCGTATGTGCCAGCAAAGCCGTGGAGGCCATTTGCCCGATGTGTTATTCTAGAATAACCCTATTCTATGTACTTTATGATTCAATGAAAAAATAACAATCTAAAGACTAAAAACTGTGTTTTCTATTTAATTCAAACCTTGCGTTAATTTTGGGACACCCTTTATTATTGCTAGCTGGAAGGGTGTTCATTTTTTCACAGATAGTTACCTGGAAGGTAGTTATCGAGCAGTTGCAGTGTCTGCAGCTGATGATCCGCGAGTAGAAATGCATTCGCGGACGTGCTCATTATTTGTTCGACGTTCCGAACCGGCCTTGCAATCGCACTATCGAACATCCTCGGGGTATGTCCAATGGACCTGACGTCCGCTTAGTTTCGCACTCCCTGTTCTGCCTCTATTTCTTGCGGAGATAGATGATCCGTGCCAAACCGGACGATCGTGCAATGGCCGAACAGCGAAACGAGTTTGGGAAAACGTGAGCTCGCGTTTGCCGCGATTCCCGCTGAGAATGCGATGAAATTTACGCGAACATGAGAATCCTCTCTATTATCGAATCCGGGGTTGTCTCGAAGCCGTCGAGAAAAGGCGTGCTTAAATTAGATACAGCGTTGTTCGGTGACGCTGCAAACTTTCAAAATTTACTGAGCCGCGTCGCGAAGTTTGAAAATTCTACTCGACGATAACAAGCGTTTCTGCTGCATCATTCGTGAGTTTACTACGCGAGAATCTGTCAGCCGTTGCAAGAAATAGTTCGTGGTCTCCGAATCGCGAAAACGAGTGGTAGATTAAGACTTTAGGCAAGATAGCTGCAGAAATATTAACACTAAACCTAGCAACTCAGATCAAATTCCTCGGCTCAAATCATAGTTTCTCAGATTTCTTGTTATATAATTATTCAAGTTAGAAAATTGCCTTCATAGAAATTCATACCATAAATTTCTACATTCGATCAAATATCGTAATAAAAATCCTAAAATATTCAAACGAATTAAATCTTGCCATTTTTATAATACAATATAGCCTTCGTAACATGAGTCAACGATTTCACCGTGAGTACCATAATTTAATCGAAGGAAATTATTTAAAGCTAGGATCCTAAAAAATGCCTACTAATAATCAATTAAAGGGTTCACGCACTTTTCATTACAATGCTTTTAATAATATTTAGCTTCATCGTTCTCAACATTAATTTCCTTTTTGTTCAGTTTCATCCCTTCCTTGTTATATTTATCGTAACAAACGAAACAAGATAATAATCATAATAAATAATTATACATAAGGAGAAACACATGCTAGAGTGATACACTTTGAAAAATGCTATGCTAATTTCTTTAAACAATTAGATCGTACCAAACAAAAATTTGCAAGTGTTTTTTCCTTCTCGTTATTCTTCGGAGTCTACCTAAAAATTATTTACCTTCACCCAACATGATATTATCACTTAATTAATCATAGCGTTTCTCCTACTCTTCTCTAGACAAGATCAAAAGTTACGAATGCAACGATTGGTTTCCGCTGTTAACCTCTTAGGCACGATGCGTCACTATAGTGGCTTCCGCGGATATCCGTGCTTTAAAATATATCACACTCAATTGTATTATTAATTATTTGAAGTATGTATACGAACAACATTGAACATTAACGCAGTACTGCCAAAATTAACCAGATTATAATATGAAGTGAAAACTTTAGTTTTTAGTAACTAATAATTTTGTTCAATAACGCTGATCATTTCTATAAATAAAATAAATGAAATTTGCTCGAAACATGTAAAATTAAAGTAAATTTTTAAAGTTACAATACATGCATCATGTCTTTAAGAAAAATTATAATTTAGTTATAAAAATTTTCCTTCCAATGAGTTCTGCCGTACTAAGAGGTTAAATTGCCTTTATTTTCTGCAGTAGATTATCCCAACTGTTTCAACTTGTATATGAATATGGCAACCGTGACGTCATTCGGATTCATCTTTACTGTCCACAGTCTGTTCCAGTTTAACACTGATTCATTACATTTTTACGCTTTTATACTCTGTATATTTTATACTTGTAACAATATGATTCAATTTTGATTCAGTTTATCGAAGGAATTAACTGGTAGGTACATTATAAGAATATAATAAGAATATATATATAAGAATTATAAGAATATTTGGTCAGAGAAGCAGTTTGTGCAGGAGCTAATATTCCCTCTGAGAACAGATTCCGAAGAAACAGCACAGTCGAGGTCGAGCACTCTCAGACGTTCACAAGATACACAAAAATATCTTCCTCGAAGGATACAGAAACAATTAGACCGTGAAGTTCGCGAGACTTCAATCCGACGGACGTGAGAAAGCAAGGACCCGATTTTAAATTCCAAACGAGATCCACCTAAATCGTCCAATTTCTTTCCAGTCTACAAAATAATCAAGCAACCCGAGAAGTTCACCGCCATGGAACGAGAACGGAATTAGATAAAGTGCTCAGCTCGTGCTACGTGTCTCCGAAATCTTTGAGTTAATACGGTGGAGATGAAATCTGGGAAGCCGTAATCGTTAGTTACATTTTGCTGATCCACGCTCGGAATTGGGCGTCGCAGCGCGACGTCTTCAGGACACGTCAAACAGCCTAAGTAAGATACACAACGTATCCTTAAGCATAGTTATCATTTCCATACGGAACACGTTCGCAAATGTTAGGACAAGTGTTGGAATTAATAAAGGAGACTTAGATCCAATCGGTATTGTGCCACTACCACTGATTCTCTAACATGGCGTCAGAAAAATATATGACTCGGATGCATTCGGATAGTTGTTTACATAATTTTTCAACTTAAATTTGCATGTATGTCAATGTTTCTAGATCGCATTCGTTGCGAGGGTAAAAAGAAAAGTAGTTACATAGCAATGTTAATTTTTTAATTTAACATTACAACTTATTGCTTTGTAGTAATAACGAGACTGCATCTATTAAAACTTTATATAATTCTTATTGTAAGATGTACGTTATTAAAGAAGTACATCCAAAAATTTCAGATAAAAATATTTTTATAATTTTAATAATTGTGAAAGAAAAAACTAGATCTAAAGAATTAAATCTGTTTGATTATTTTGGACGTGCATAGCAAAAAGAATGCGTTTACAAATATTTGATATTAAATTTCTTGAAAATGAAACACTAAATGAAAAAATATTATTTTTTATTGAGTTATTTTTGTATGTAAAATTAACAACTTTACTAATTATCTGTTTGATTATTTTGGACGTACACAACAAAAAGAATGCGTTTGCAAATATTTTACATTAAATTTCTTGGAAATGAAATACCAAATAAAACAGTGTTATTATTTTTTATCGAGGTATTTTTGTACGTAAAATGTACAACCTTCTTAATTATCCATTTGATCATTTTAGACGTGCATAGCAAGTAGAATGCGTTTTAAGAATTATTCAGAAATGGTTCAGATTTGACCAATACTTTTATCGAAATTTTCTCGATATATTTTTAATACAAAATAGACACACGCTGTGGTGGCCATGGCATATAAATTTCTCACACCATGAACAAGGTATGATACTATTCATGGTGTAAGGAAAAGGAATGTGACGAGAAGAGGAAGATTTTGCATAAAAAAAGAAGTCGAAGATATAAAATTGAAAAATTGTTAATCTTCGAACAGCTATAACACCATTAAGAACTATCATAAAATCATTTTATTTTAAGTTTGAAGTCTCTTCTTTGTAACAACATACTCTAATTTTTAATAACATGCATGTCCATGTCTGTAGTATCCTAAATCTGAGGACATATTCGTGATACCGAAAAAGTGCAAAGTTGAACGCTCTCTACGAAGTTGCTAAGTGTATTTTGAACATGCAGTTTGCAGCATTATAAAATTCAAAACTTTCTCTTTAATTTGCGAGAAGAATTAAGTCACTGTGATTTTTTTCTCGCCAACTTACAGAATTTTAAATGAAAAATGCGCCACAGACATTAGAATAACCCAAGGTTAGTTCTTTTTACATAACAGCGAAGTTTGTCGGAAGTTTTGGTACTGAAATCGTTATGAATAGTGTTTATTTACATAAAAAGCCGCGTATAGTAGACAAAAATAAAATGATTTCCTCTATTATTCTCAGATGAATCACGATTGTTCTTTCACGGTAACGATGTTACGTCAACGAACTTGGCGTCACCGCAAAAATTCATGAGTTACCTTAAGTACCATAACTTTGCAAAAAGAAATCGTGGCGACATAATTCTTCTCTTAAATTAAAGGGGATATTCGAAAAGTTGCAAAGTGTTACAACTATTCAAGGATTGATAATTTAGAATGATAATGATTTACTGTTTCCACATTTGCATAAACAACTGCACACGTGTTACTAAGTACGGTTTGTTCTTTAAAAGGAAATAACTGATATCGTAATAGTTGTCCATTCCACTTTTATTTGCACATCTAAGGTACCAGTGGTAGGGTAGATAACTGCTATACTTATAGCTATTTTCTTTCGCATAACAGATAATAGTTATCGACAAACCTGTCTGACTACGACCTAACATTTTATCTACCCTAAGCATGTTTAACAAAATTACAAACTGAACTTCCCTGGAAACGCGATTCCCTAAAAGAAAATATTCTGAAAGGAAATAATAGTAACATTTATTAACATTAAATAATCTTTCTTTGTTTATTTTTACATATAACTTACATCTAACCTCGTATCTAAATTTATATACATAATTTACTTAATTAACTCTGTATATTTATTTATTTCTTAAATCATTCTAGTAAATCGAAAATAGTTTAATAATATTCTAAAGTCCTTGGAATATTCACACTATACTGAATTCAATCTACTGATTTATGTATTAAATGTATAAAACCCGTAGTCCAATTATTAGTGTTTGATGGAACGATAAATGGTTGATATTACTACTTACTTTTTAAAGAATAAAATGGTAAATATTTATATAAATATGTTGCTCGCTTATTCTCATTCCTCAACTTCATTCGCACGTGTTTAACTTTGCATTGTTACAATAGTATCGTTCTTAACTTTGTTTCGCGACAAAGTGACAGGCGAAGAGGACACGTGACACCACTTCTTCTCTTCTGCAAGTTCACGCCCACTTTTGATGTTCAAAGTTATACGTGTCCGACTGCAGTCCGAGGGGGTTGAACAATGTACGCATAATTAAAAAACAATGGACTAACCGTCAAAGGACTTGGAAAAACGTAAAAATTGTTTGTGTTAAACTGACACACCAGGGATTTTTTACGTAGCAAATGTTGCCACATTTTACGCTATTAACAATGATAAAAAAATATATATATATATATACATGTTGTTCATTTTAATCTATAATTGCAATTATTGCCTCAAATATTTGTTACTTCAAAACCACGAACGAATTTATTCATTTTAAAGGTGGAAGTCATTTTACAAAATTAATATATTCGTATGTAGACAAGTAAAGAATATATGAACATTATATTAATTTTTAATGCGTTAGTCGATCTACTTCGATATTAGCTATAAGAAAAAATATTAACGCTGACTTTAATACTTTGTTCGCACAGTTGACATTCAATGATCTCAAATAACCTTAAGTCCTAGGTCATTGAACTTGCTGAAAAAAGTCCTATGAGATAATGTATAGAAAAGTATGTAATTCTAATTTAAAAATTGGTCATTGGTCAAAATTAATCATTATATGTCCTCCACGTATGTCCCTGCACTTGGCATTCAATGATCTTAAATAACCTTGAGTCGTAGGTCATTGAACTTGCCGAAAAAAGTCCTATTAGATAATATATAGAAAAATGTGTAATTCTAAGTTAAAAATTGGAATTGATCATCGCGTGTCCTCCATGTACCTCCCTGCAGTTGACATTCAATCATCTCAAATAACCTTGAGTCCTAGGTCACTAAACTCGTCTAAAAGAGTCCTATTAGACAATATACATATAGAAAAGTTTGTAATTCTAATTTAAAAATTGCAATTGATCGTCGTATATCCTCCACATATGTCAATGCACTTAACATTCAATCATCTTAAATAGCCTCGAGTTCTAGGTCACTGCACTTGTCTTAAAAGACCCTAACATACAGAAAAGTATGTAATTCTACAACAAGAACCTCTACGACAAGAACCATGAACACAGAATTATGCCAGATTCATCCTGCATACATTTCGTATTAATAAATTAAAAGTCACAAAATTTCCAATCAATTGCTTTAGTAATATCAGAATAACGTTATACTTTACGCGAAAAACGAGTCAAATTGACGCGAGAACCGAATGAAGGTTAAGCAAACACGTTTTTAACAATATAATGACCTTTGTAAATTATATAGGTTTAGATTTTCGGCGTTTTAACAGTTGCAGAAGACTTGCAGTCGACCAGGGAGACTTAGCAATCCTTGGTGCAGCGCACGGTCCCGCGCACAGCGCAGCGGCGTGCGTTACGCGTCTTCCGCCGCGCCAGCGATTACTGCGGATATCTGCTCAATTAACGGCGTGTAATTAACAACGATCCGGTCGCTTCGCAGAAATTGATGCTCGCGCCAACGCTGAATCGCGTATCCCAGTATTAATTGGCCAATTCAGCGATCGCGTTGGCCGGCTCTCTCCTCCAGAGACTCGGCCGCGGATGGTACGAAACGTGGCCACGTGAGCTGTTTCGTTTTCGCGGGACGCGACCAAATCGAATCTGATCGATTGGTCAACATGCAGATACCGCACGCATTTGACGGCCAATTTGGTATCGTCGCACAGCGAGGCATTTGCATCCAAAAAGCAGATAAAGAAATCATATTACGACTACAATTGCATATTTAGTTCTTATTTTGTCATTTCGTGTACATAGCATGCACGTCTGGGTGTTTCTTAATGTAAAATGATCGAAACAATATTACAGTTTCAAAAACATTAATAATTATTGAAGAAATAAATATGCAATTGTAATCGTATGATTTTTTTGCATTCGCTCAAAGTGGAAGAATTTAACTAAACCTACTAAATTAAATTTTAAAAAACTTACTAAATAACCTACTAAATTCAACTAAATTCACTATAGTGGGGTAAATGACCTTTTTAAATGTTTTATGCTTACTATTATTGAAAATCTAAAAAGGGTCCTTTGACTCACTGTTGTAGGTTTAATGTTACAATCCTTTCACTTTGATTATTTCTCGTGAAAACGTTTTTAAAACTATAATACTGTTTTGACTATTTTATACTAAGAAACGCTTACTCTTGCATACTATATACATAAAATGAGGAAATAAGAAATAAATGTGCAATTGTAGTTGCTCACTTTACGCGAATGCAGAAAAAATCGTATAACGACTGCAACAGCATATTTATTTCTTATTTCGTCATTTTATCTATACAGTATGCACCTTTGGGCAATTCTTAGTGTAAAATAGTCGAAACAACTTCATAGCTTTAAAAACATATTTATGAGAAATAATCAAAGTGAAAGTGCGAACAATTAACACATTGCGTACGGGTCACAAGATATCCCGTTTTTAGAAAGCTGAACGTTGTGGATATTGGAATATGGGTATATAATAAAATTCACTATGTCTATGCACGATATTTAACACATGGTAAACGCACTTTCTCACAACATAAATTTTTCCAGAAAATGTTTCTTACACACAACGTAACTAGGTACACGACGTAATACGGTATGTAAGGTAACCTGGGCCCATAACCTATTGGAATATGGGTATATAATAAAACTCACTATGCTGTTAAATATGAAGTAAAATTTATATATTTTAATAACTTCTCTAGAAGCAGTGAGACACGTCTTTACTCTTTGAAAGAAACGTTACTACTAACAGACACAAGAGGTCGATACTGAGGAGGAACAGTCGAATATAAACAGTTGAGGATCGAGGGTCTCATACCAGGACACCATACAACGTATGTATATATAGGTCAACAGCCGGTTTAATCGATCCTTCCTAGTAAAGAAATAATAGATTCATTTTGTTGTAAATTTATGAAATAAATTTCAACCTAAATAATTGTTAAAGTGTAAAAAATCTTATATAATAAATACATGTATAAAATATATATAGTAATATTTAAGAATATTTTATGTGAATGTAATACCAATTCTTAAAAATGTACGGGCCCTGGGAGCGCGTTGAGCGCGTAGAACGCCGTACGCAATGTGTTAATTTTACGTTTCGCCAAGAATTATTTCCCGGTTTTTTACGAACCGCCGTGTTATATTTGACTTGATGCTTATTTGCTTACGAGTCACCGGCAATTGCTTCTACCCCCGTTTTTCCTGCTCCTCTTAAAGCAGGAAAGTTATCGCGCTGTAAGTAACGCGCGATAATTCGCAGATAAGAGTGTCCCTCCGCGACGTTCAAGAATCAGGTAATTCCAGATTGTTCAGACCAGCTGAACCCGGTAAGTGGTCAATTAGCAAAGCGACACCGTTGGTGATTGCCGATCGGCCATTACCGGGGATATTTCCCAGCGCGTTTAATTCGCGTGCACCGAGTGGATCCGTACCTCGCCGATTAACCAGTGTCTCGATGAGAGATCATAATTGGGAGACGGCAAAGTTGCAGAACGAGACATTCTCGTAACGCGACCCGATGCGATTCGTCGGGACGAGACGAGCACTGCGAACCCGAATACAGCGTCCCTGCTCTCCTTCTTTATCGTTCCCGCGCCCCCCAGACTCCGCTTTATCGATTCAGCTGAACCCACTTTCTGGCCAACTTGTTCGTTCTTTTACGATCCGCCGCATAGATATGTCGCGTAATAGCGTAGCCAGCCTGCTCAGCGAGCTAAGAAATCGATTGGACGACAATCCAAGGCCTATTGGCGCCTTCATAAGTGTACAGCTACTTCCTTCGGTTGCCTGTGGCCGAAGGAAAACTGGTAATTCGATTACCACACTAATAAAATCCCGGTTCTCACCGGCTTGTTAATTGCACGCGCGCCGCGATATGAATATTGGCCGAGCATGCGATGCCGCAATACTTTCCGCGGATTTGCGTCTGCAACGGGTGTCCAGTGAATCTCCGCGATAAATCGTTGCCAAGAGTCTACCCCGCGAACTCGTAACGGAAAAAGTAGATTAGATTCGTATTTTAATACCGTCTCTTTTTCATTCAGTTCGTAAGACACATCTATTACTCGTAATCTTTTCTTCTATTTATCGTGTGCATCCGATGTCTAAGTAATCTGGGGATTTTTGTGGGAAATACGAAAATGCTCCGCGCATCGATCGCCGGAAGCCTGGAATTAAATAAAATTCTGCCCGTTGTGTAATCTTGACGTATTGTAAAGAAATGTAATCCTTTTGTTCGATTCTGTTAACCTTTTACTGTTTTGCATTCTACACGGTTAATTTCTTCCGCAAGTGAACAGTAATTTGCAGTCTACTAAATGAATTAAATAGATTTTTTCAGGGAAATAGAAATTTTGTAAATTGATTTAACACTAAATCTACCGAGCAATAAAATTAGTTGGTGTGTATTGCCTTCTGAAAATGGCAAGAATTAATTTATTTGGATTTTGTGCAATTGTTATTACAATGTATGATGGACTAAAAGAATTTATTGAATCGATTTCTTTGACGATAATTGTATAACTTCAGTATTTGTAAAATGGAAAATCTGGAAAGGGTCATTTGACCCCTTGTGGCAGATTTAGTGTTAAAGAACAGAGGTTGAGGGAAAATCTGTTTCTTCGTTCAATCCTTTGGCCTACGATTTATTTTACGGTTGCAGTGATCAGAATTTCTTTCAAGTTCATAATTTTCGCAATTGTTTATTTATTCAGGTTTGCATAAATGCGAATCCACCACATATTAATAAGTCCGTCTGGTAGAATAAATTGCTGATAATAATACTAATGATGATGCAGCGAAGAGCTACAAGTCAGACAACATTATTAAAAGAAAGGATATGTAGCGTTACGAAAGCTTGCTCATAAACAAGCTTATGTTGTTACGTTCATATTCTTTAAGATTTTTCTTTGGTTGCACTGTTTGCAAGGGATTATATACCTCTTGCTTCAAAGTCTCAAAGAACTCCTGGCTCGACGAACAATTTGAAAAAAAATAATATCCTTAGAACTTAATCTCGATATGCAGTTAGTAAAATTTTAACGTAAATTTAATATTGAAATTCCACTCGTATTGCCATCAGCGAAACACTGTGCACTCTAAATCAAATTATTTTGTAAGACACCATAGTATGCAAATGCAACATTCACGTTACTACTGCACCGTGAATATTTATGCAAATCACCCTGCCATTAAACTGAATGAAATTAAATGCGTTTTTATGTTCCGTACGAGTTGTTTCAGTAATTTTATATTCGGATAGCATGTAGCAAAACTTTATAAAATGTACATTTATTTTCCAAATCTTTTTTCAACCCTCGACGACCGAAAGACCCTCATACACGGATACATGAATAAAAATTTAGTTTTCATTTAATTTATTTCTCATCACTTTATAACATAATACAACCTTGTATAGAATGTAATATAAAGTATTACAAAAGAAACTCTCGGCCGCTAAGGGTTAAATTCTTATTAACTTATTGATTTGCCAAGGCTCAGCTATATTAGTGAGCTGCTGTCTGCTCACACGTCTCATATGCACTTTATAAGGGGTTAGGGCGTTTACTCATGCAGACTACCGATGGAGAAAATGCGCTTCTTATTAATCGGTGGCTTAGACTGCCATCCTCGCGCCAACATGGGACGAATTCCTCGTCGGTACTACAACTTCGCGACATTCACGACTTCACGACTTCGCCTTATACTCTAAACATCGCTAACAGTCCCATAACAGTCCCCTGTCAGTCATCGACTGGATTCCGGACGTTTTTCGATCGTTTACTCGTCATACTTACACAATCAAGCATTCACAGTCATCTCGTTACCCCTACATTCTTTCCCGCATACCATCATCGACTTGTAAAGATTATATAAAGAAGAAATAAATATAAATTAATGGAAATTCTCTTAGAAATGCATATACTACTTTCTAAACGGATAACATTCTTTATCCCGGATATACTTTAATTGTATGGCATAGATGTTGCTTAGAATAGTGCTTCAGTGAATTCCGCCTATCTCGTGAGTAATATCTACGTGTATAAAAGTATAATTCTTACTAGCGATGATTTTTACGGACTAAGTGACGGAAACAACGGTCTTGACTTTATTACACCGCTGTCTGTCTTTGGGAAAAACCGTATTTTAGGCCTGAGCACTTAAACCAAGACGCTATGGTTTCGTTGCGTTCCAACAAGGATAATCAGACGATTCGGTAGATATTATTTAATAACAACTTGAGAACGATATGTAAAGCCAGAGAGATACGGCTGAATATAAAAGTATGTACGTATGAGTATATGTAAATATATGATTGTGCGAATGGAACGGAATGGAACTTCGTACTAAAACGTACGAAAATAGCTTAATTACTGGTTTGCCTCAAAAGAGGAACACTTTTTTGGCGTGGCATCCATAAATTGTCAGAAAGATGGGAAAAATATATAGCTACTGATAACATTTTGTATTATTTTCATACAATAAATGTATATTTTCTATAAAAAAAATTCCAGCTTCATATTTATATACTCAAATTAACATTTTCAAATTTTGCAGAGACATTCCTATAAAGTTAAACTACAAGATCATGTAAAAAAGAATTGATTTTTTGGCCAAAAAAGGAATTTCCCCCTTAATAACTCCTTGACAAAGCCGAAGTGCAGTTTTTCGGAAACTAAACAGTTTATTTAACACTAAACCATCCGACTATTAGAATTTATTTGAATTATTTGCGATTTTCATTACAAAGTGTAATTAAACGAAGGGCGTAAAACTCTTTCGCAAGGCGTAACCATCGTCCATCATCGGAATAATTCGAAAATTCTCTCTAGTAGCTATTTGATGTTTAAGACAACGCCTAATTCGCGCAGCTGGGGTCAGAACTGATCCGACGAGAGGCCTCAAGGCGGTACGTCTCAGGTACGGGTATGAGGGTGGTCGCGTGCTTCGTAATTCCTGACGGTTCACATCTGGAGGTTTATGATACGTCAATCGCTGTTGAGCGAGAAGTCAGAACCGTAGAGAAGCACGAGTCTACAAAAAGACGACTCCTAATAAAACGCATGTCAAAGTCTGCCTGTAATACCAATCAAAACATCTGGAACTTCCGTTGTGTCTGGAACACCCTTCCTCAGAAATAAGGAAACTCAGGTGTCCGTTATCATAAACCATTTTATTCTCTTAAAAATTTAAGTGGCGCTGATCACGTTTCAACGAAAGTTATTTATAATGATCTATTGCTTTATTTGTTATAGTTGTTAAAAAATAAATATGTAAGTGCATTCATATTGTGAGAATATACGAATAAACGAATATATGCGAGTGCGTCGCTAAGCGAATCAAATGCGAAAGTGTATAATGAAAAATATGTAAAACATTAGATGAAAGGAAGACGCCGAACAGATCGCGTGTATTAATTATAAAAGTGTTTAAATAAATGCAGTTATTCGATTTAACTTTTGAGCGACAATAATTATTTATTCTTAACAATTGTGACACAACAAATAGTTTTCTCGCATTTCATCTATTTATTAAATTGCATTTTGTTTGTTATTGTAAAATCGTGTTTCAGTACGTATCGAAAGCGATAGGAACAAAGGAGGACGTACGAACCGACAAGTAGGTACGCGAAGTAATTAACACTCTTGTAACTCGTATTGTAACGCGAAATTCTGATAACACGGTGCAACAATTGGGTCAATCTTCCTATATCGTGGCACTTTTACAATGCGGTTTTCAAGTAGCACGATTAACTATTCTTCCACCCTCGTACAATAGTAATGGATTTAATGTTTCAACGCTAGTTCATTCACTGACTTAAACAGAGAGTTTAGTAGACACTTTCTCGTTCAAGAATCCAGACATGGAACTCGTTTCCCTTACTCGTATTAGTTTCTGATTTTCTTTAATTACACCAAACACACAAAATGCGACTGGTATAATATTATTTTAAAAAATTACAAGATTGGACGTATTTAAAATTCCCGCAATTTTTAACACAATGCGTGCTCGAATAAAGAAATTTATTTAATAATACTCGTATTGGTTTCGGATTTTATTTAATTACACCAAGCACACAAAATGCGACTGGTAACATATTATTTTAAAAAATTGCAAGATTTAATATATTTAAATTTCTAGTAATTTTTAACACAATACATTTCTAAAAATTATCTATCAAATTATTCAAATTTTATTATCTACAAAGTAGGGAATATGAAACTTGTCAATTGATCATTTGTGATACGATCAAGACAATACAGTTTAGACACATTACAATACGAAAACACATTTGCTAGAATTTGCACTATTCTTATGTTTCATTTATCACGAGACAACGGAGATTGAATTAACCGCGTGATATGTAGGTTAACTGCATCAATTTAAATATCTCAGACGAATATCAACTTTGTACATTAACAGTAATCTACTATCTCAGGCCAAGTGACCGTTTCTAGACTCCTCATTTCACAGTTATTGAAATTCTAAAAATGAAGACTAATCGAATCAACATTCTTGGTACAATACAGAATATCAAAATAAATTAATATTGTCATTTGACAAGACAACGTACATCGCTTTCTTTCATGGCTTGGCGAATTTAATGTCGAGAGCTCGCGTATGAAAAACTACAAACGAATTAAACAATTTGTAACGGTACCTTGCATTCATATTTTCGTGAGAACGTACACAGTTGCAAGGTTCACCGGACGATCTGTACCTAAGATTTTCAGATTGTTTACGTTACAGTTATTGAAATTATAAAGATGAAGACTAATTTAATCAACACTCTTGGTACAGTACATAATAAAGAAACTTCATAACGAGTTAAACAAGTTTGTTATGGAATCTTGCATTTATTTTTTCGTGAGAACTTACACAGTTGCAAGGTTCTCCGGACAGTCTATAAAGAAGATTTCCAGATTGTTTACGTCACAGTTATTGGAATTATAAAGACGAAGACTAATTGAATCAACATCCCTAGCACAGTACATAATAAAAAACGACATAACGAATTAAATAAGTTTGTACCGATACCTGCAATTTATTTTTTC
>CM052096.1:11332850-11348368 GCA_028453745.1 Agapostemon virescens | reverse complement strand
TGTTCAAAATAACTGCTCTCTACATTTTTCCTTCACAATTCCCCAAATTATGTAAATATTTTTGTCAATAAGTTTCCTATGAATTTCTTCGTCGAAGCAGACATTATGATGCAGTTTCGTTGTTATTAGAAATACCTATTGTCTTGGAGATCGGCCAGATTTTGAAATGTCGATATTTTGTACTACAAATACACCTTATATGGACTCTATATTTAACACTGGAACTACCACATTGTTCAAAATAACTGCTCTCTACATTTTTCCTTTACAATTCCCCAAATTATGTAAATATTTTTGTCAATAAGTTTCTTATGAATTTCTTCGTCGAAGCAGACATTACGATGCAGTCTCGTTGTTATTACAAAGCAATGTACATTAATAGTATTTATTGCTCGGTAGTTGTAGTGTTAATCTAAGTGCATATGAAAATTTTCCTCTGTTTGTTTTAAGGTTGCTCTACATAAAACAATTACTTCTTAAATCCTATTACTTTGTAGGTCTCTAATATCTTGTAACAAATATATTCTACAAAAATGTTCTGTTTTGATTTGAATTTCGTCGTTTAGCGAATATAGTCGGATCCATTAATTACATATCCCCGACCTCGATTGATGAAAATTGGGAACGATCAACTACATCCGTAAGCAATCAAACTTTCAGACGTGGCGGATATCGACGAAAATGGGGAAAACAGGAAACTTCAATGAACACAAGTACATACAGAATTAATTCTTAAATATGTATTACTTTCTTCCTGTTCTAATATTTAATAAGTTGTATTTCTAGTAATAATGTCAGGACAGTATGTGCTAACGAGGATTGAAAGGTTCATTGATAGAAATTGTCTTTTCTCTTTTGTAACCGTTTCAGTGATGAAGATGTCATAATAACTTTAATTACAAAGGAAATGGTATTTCAAAGGGATAAGCCTCGCCGTATTAGAACGAATCAGACTCGTATTGAAGATTTTAAGTAAAGTCTGACAAATATAAATATTATGGCTTTCTTTTTAAATGAAATCAAATGTTGCTTGTGTTTAAACAAAAGCTGACCAAGAATCGTGAAAAATTGCGATTTTTACCATTTTCGATTTCAATGAATTTATCTGCATGTGTATAACTGTCGTAGATCTATAAGATGCGTATTTAAAATTTTTAGTACGTGATTCAAATAAAAAATATTTAAAAAGTTCCTTTTTTCCAAATCCTTTTCGCATATCATTTAATAAATCAGTGCATATAATTGCTCAAGAAAAGCCAAGACGTTTAGTCCAATCTTAAAAAAGTTATATAGATTTAAATAGTGTCCGAATACTTTTGTGAACCGCTACATGTAGAAAGTTTCAGGGAAATACAATATTTTTTTATTGTAGTGATTCTATTTAACACGATCGGAAAGTGTGCAAAGTTTTAGCTGAATGAATGTCGAAATCGTGAGGAAGAAATCGGCATGTCCAATTATTTCCCTTATTCGCTCCACTGTAAGCCATGCTAATCCGAAGTAACGCATATCCTCCCAAATTTTCCATAATATTGGTGACCCGAGAGAGAGCGGCTTTCTCTTCCACCGTGGAAGAATGTTCGAGGAAAATCCTCTTCCTTCAAGTCAAATTAACGAATCATGAGATGTGTGCAACGTATCAGCCATGTCCTCAATTTTGCAACTCTGGCGACGCGACGGGAGAAAGAAACGAGCGAATACTTTCAACTACTGGATTATACCGATCGCGTCAAGGTGAACTATTAAAATACGTCCGACTTCTCAATCCTTTAGATTTATGTATTAAATAGTCGGAAAAGTATTGAGAGATTTTTGTCATTTTTTATTAAATGTTTCGTTTATTCCAAACGAATTTTACTCAAGTATATATTGGCCATTATTATCTATGACCTTTTGCTATTTTTGGAATAGAGCCGCAATCCCATCAGAATAGAACTTCTGTGGTTTATCAGCTAAAAACTTGGCCTACAAAGTGATTTTCACAGTACTTTTCTGAGTCCAACTTTTTACTATTCAGTTATCAAAAACTTTATTCCAATGTACTCTGTCGTTCAAGGAAATAATCATGCGCAATATTCAGCTGTAAACCATCTAAATGTCGTTGCATTTGATAAAGCCTTTTGACACTAGTATTACTTTTGACGAAATTCGACAAAGAGTTCGAAGCGTTCGTCGCAACTCCGAGATGAAAAGTCGACTTTTACGAACGCAACGAGACCAGACAATTTTTCAGAAGAACAATTCAGACAACTTTGTAGAAAATTCCTGAACGAGTTAATTTACACGAGCGCCCGTTATGGTTGAAATTGTGATTTCCCTAAGCTGAGACGATGAAGCTGACATGATTTTTAGTGACGTGCAGGGAGCACCGAGGTGTTTGTCAGAGCCTCGCAGTGTTGACCTCGAGATTGTAAGCCTCGACGTAGCTTCGGAATCAGGATACTGATTCAACGCTTGATAATTGTTTCGTGCGTTTATTAGACAGAAGATCGGATTATATGTTGTCCTACAGTCTGACGGGCAGTGTGCTTCTGACAGTTTGGAATGGCTTACGCTGCTTATATGATATTCCTCGTATCAGGCTGTCCACTAATCAGCGATCGCTGCGTATTGGGCCCGTTTAGTACAAATCTAATGAAATCGGTTTCCTCCAAATCAGAAAGCTTAGTGCTCGCTGCGTCGAGCCAGTACGTAACGGTTCACGAAGTGGAAATGTAGTTCTGATGTTAGCGCGAGGGTAATTATATCAATTGCATTAATTCGGTTTCAATGATAATTGCCTGTAACATTGATCTTGGTTCTTGTTAACACTATACCGACCGGTGATTGTTTCAGAATTTCTTAAGGTCCACAATCCATAATTGAAAACTTTGTAAACGATCTTTCAACGCTGACAGGAATTTTTATTGAGAATACTCAATGCATTTTCAATAACGTTATCTAATAATTTCGTTACAAACTATAATGTAAAATTAGTTTTTTAAGCTTCATTCTGTTATGTGCAATTCTTGAAAGTTCTATTAACACTCTGACTGCCATGTCACCCATATATGGATGACGGAATTATTTGTACTGTTCTTGAATAAATTTTTACATTAATATATTCATTTGTAACAACGTTGATGATTATACAGAAAATGCAAGAAGGTAGGAGGACCACTTTATGACATACATTTTATTTTTTCAATTTTTATTTCAGTCAATATCTCAGTTCGATTTTATAGAAATTTCGTGGCTGCTAGTTTGGCAGTCAAAGTGTTAATAGGCTTCCCGTCGGTAAAGTGTTAACGCAACCTAGTCCAGTTCGCGCGGAAGCTTTTGCGCGTAGCCGGCATATTTTAAGGTTTTCGACTCTGTTGCGTCACTTTACAGAGACTCATAAAAATGGCACGCAATGTTCAAGCTTTTTATAACGGACTTTTTAAATAAATGGGTATTTTAAAACGTACGAGTCGTATCGTTAAAATTTTTCTCGACAATCAGTACTTGCCAAGATAAACCATCAAATATGATTTGCAAATCGAGGGTTGCTTTCATTCCTGAAACGTGAATGGTGGCAAGTGCAGCGAAATTTCGTGGCTCATTTAACTGCATTGCTATATTTTAGGGAAGCCCCGTTACTTATATCCGATCACAGTATTTTATCTCCGTCATAGTTCCTAAAGATTTCAGTTTCGCTTAAGAGTTCATCGTCCATAACTCTCTTAAATATTTTCAGAGGTAAATCTAAAAGCTGTTGCGACCATTACGTAAGACTATATATTTTCGTTTTATTCTCACAATCTTTCAATTATTTTTACAATTATTGTGTCTCGGATAATTTGAACAAGTACGGTAATTCAATTGCTGTCTTCCGTTTGAACGACTCGTGGAATTTCGAGAACCGCTAACAAATAATATTCATCAATCTGTGCGTTGAAGGCTAGCGAGAGATTATTTATCGATATCGTATTTGAATAAGTCTTTGAATAAATATTTTCAGCTCATCTTTGAATTTGAATTAAAACCCTCCGGATTTTCGTTCTAATCCAATATTTCGCGTTCTAAATGCATTGAATATTCCACAGTGATGGATTGAAACTGTAGACTAATAGATTCTACAAATGATGGTGTTACGTTTCAAATAATAAATTTTCGTGGAGATCGAATTGGAAATTATGTGTGTAGATTCATGCCTTTTGTAATACACGCTATATATTCTACTTCTATGACAAAGTATCGAGAAATGCGCTGGGGTGATACTTTCACTTTGCGAACATTTAAGTTTGAGGATATTACAAACGCCCCTAACTGTTCTAAGAACTCTTGAAACTATCGGAAGCTTTCTGTAATTCTAGGTCTCTGGCAATTTTCAAGACTTTCACGCGTGGATCGAGGAGTAAACTATAAATCCTTGTGGAACAAGATCAAACCCGACGCATCTGGGCGGGTGACTAGTTCGAGTTAACTTTTAATCAAAGTATCGCGCGACATTCCATTAAATGGTCCACCTAACTCGATTATACGTGCTCGTGGGGCGATTTGCATGAAATCCCTTAAAATTCACCGTATAATACGCAGGATTACGAAAATGAAAATTTTGTTAGAGAGCCGAGGCTGAAAATTTTCGAGTGGCACCAACCGAGAGAGAATGGTAACTTGGTCTTTGGATTACGTACCTGCAGAAAATTTGGTCGCTGCATCGCATCCTAGTATCAATAGCCTCAGAGTACGTTAATACGCTGGCGTTAATAAAATACTATGTTCAAACTAGTCTGGTGTAATTGAATTTCTCCACTTCTCCTTCATTCACGGTCCTCGCAGAACACACAGAGAGATAGAGATAGATAGATAGATAGATACAGAGAGACAGAAAGAGAAAGAGAGAGAGAGAGCAGCTGCTGAAAAAATAAAAAAAGAAGGGAAAGCCGAATTGTCATAGCCACAGTGATAATTAACGTTGCGCGCGGCGATTGCAAAAGCATATTGGATTGCAAAAGCGTATTGGATAGCAAAAGCGTATTGATCTGTTACGGCCACTTTACCGGTTGCCATCATAATGTCTATGCAGCCATGAATTATCAGTGAACTTCTGTTTATTCAAAACGAGACCGATATAACGGAATATAATAGAACGAGTGAACAGGTAACAGTAAAAACAATAGTAAAGAGAATAGACTTGTTATTTTCTATTGTTCTCAGCCAGATTTATCTTTATGTACTCGATTATAAGACGGAACAATCCGATATGGTTGTAATAAGCAGCCCGCGATCTCTGTACGATCCATCAATTTTCAAAAATCTTTCAACTAATTGATTGTGTGATTACGTTCACTCCAAGGAAGCATGAAAGCATCCGTAACGAAGTATCGTAAAAATGTTTTCTCTCTGTGTTACAAGAGAACGGCGTATCAGCGTCACTGCGTTTTTAGACGTAAGCCATCGAATAGTGATCGACACTCCTCCATCAATCAATTAATCCCTTAACGAAATTGTGAAAGCATCCCACGCATAACACGTCAATATCGTCCGCTTTTAGCAGCTTTCAAATAGAAAAAAAAAAGAAGAACTAATTCAAGCTTGTTACCGTTTCAAAGCGAACGGCCATTGTCGTTGGTCTCCTCGAGATTATTCGGCGCGTCTGCGTGGGTGGAAATTTCCAGCTGATTAACGACCTTCTTACGATATTACATCGAAAAGGCCAATTCACGGCAATTGATCGATTTAGCCAAACGCGTTTGGGCACGCGAGCTACGATAAGCTTCACTTTCTCAGGAGGCTTTGCCCAACCTATATGTACATGTACCTATGTACGCAGGCACATAGGGATTCTTTGACTCTTTATATACAAATTAAGAAGAGGCATAGAAGAAAATTTTATTGTTCAAAGTTTTTGCGACAAAGAAACTTCAAAGAATTTATCTTTTTCAATTTTTGAAGATATACTGTACGAAAATATTCGGACACTTTTCAAAATGGAATAACTTTTTTAAAATTCGATCAAGCAATTTGAATTGTTGGTTTCAGATGATAGAAGACCATGTATTAAACAATATGCGACGATTTTGTAAATTGGAAATTATACAGGATATAAAAAAATGCTTTTAAACTTTTTATCTCTGTTTTTTATAGATCTTTTAAAAAATCTCCAGATTTCTTACAGTTATATCACGTTTACGCCCCACCGATGAACACTAGTATAAATATACGGTCATTGCGACGCTCGCCAATGTTTTTCTAATATTTTAAAACTGTTTTTTTTTTAATTTGTCAAGTTGTTTCCTTACTTCTTCACGGTATTATCTTTACATTTTTACCCTGTCTATTTCGTAACTAATTTAAACTATCACTGTAAAATACGGTCTGCGTTGTGTCAAGCCTGCGAACGCGATTGCCGCGGATTATTTGAATTGCAAAGATTGAAGTGATGCGCTGATGTTTGCAACGACAGCTTTATATTATTTTTGACACGTGTATTTTCGACATGGCTGTTTTCTCTTACTTTTCAAGCGCCGTTCTTTTTTACTTTCTACGCTGCCTATTTCGTAACTTTACTTTAAAGTATCACTGTAACATACGATAACGGTTTGTGTTGCGTTAAGCCTGCGAACGCGATTGGATTATTTGAACTGCATAGATTGAAGTGATGCGTTGATGTTTGCAACGACAGCTTTATATTATTTTTGACACGTGTATTTTCGATATGGCTGTTTTCTCTTACTTTTCAAGCGCCGTTCTTCTTTACTTTCTACGCTGCCTATTTCGTAACTTTAATTTAAAGTATCACTGCAACATACGGTAACGGTCTAGTCAGGAGTGTACATATTTATTAACGTCCACAAGTTTCGTGTCAAATTTTGTCATTACTGCAGAACACTGCTAAGCCTTATCAAGACTCATAACAATAAATTCATTCCGTGTACTTATCACGCGACCCATATACTCAGCATCATTTTACGCACACTTTCGACATAGTATGAAAACTAAAATAAACGGTGTAGTGTCCTATCATTCGTCTCCGACTGTACTCCAACAATAACAACGTGTAAAACGGTTGCCAATTGCCCTACGTACGCTTGTCGTCTCCACAGAAAGCTCTCTCTCTCTGTCACCAAAATGGAAAGTGTAGACGTTGCTGTAAAAATAGAACGAGGGAAGAGAAAGACTTGCGACATTCGTAGGATAGCATACTCTTTTTTCTTTCGACGACGAGAGAATTGCTGGAAATCCTTGGTCGAACCCGTACGGAAAAAACTAGCGACGTTCGATCGATCGGCCGTTGCACCGAGGAAACGAAGCTATCGGTGTGTATCATGGATTAATCAGGATCCGTCGGGTATTTATTATCGACCACGATGCTGGCGGGAGAGGTTTCGGAGGCCGGAATAAATGTTCTGGATGCGCGGGGAGCTCCGCGATATCTTAAGCACCCCTGTGCAGATACGGGAGCCGATGGTAAGACGGTTGAACAGTGCCATTTATATCGTCACAGCCGGAAGGAAGTAAAAAGCGGGACGGTTAAACGGTTGCCATTTATCGTGCCACGGAACGGGATTGGTTACTTCGCCAAGGAATACTTTAAACAATCCCGGGGCACTGAGCCACCGCCGTCGGCGTGGCACGGTGTGGCCACTTTTTCCCGGCTGAGTTTCCGGTAATTGCGTCCGACACCGAGCAACTTTTCCGCGACCTCGTTATTTTTATCGAATACCCTCCCCTTCCCCTCCCCTCCTCAACCCCCAACCCACCCATTGGTTCACAGATTTTATCGATGGTCGCGATCGAATCACGACTGTGAGACTCTGTCACCACGATCAACTTCGAAACAATTTATAGCGTGTGCCGCGCAGGGAACACGGGGTGGAGGAAAACATCTTCGCGAACGATCCTGATTAGTCGAATCCACTTCGAAGTTTCTTTGAGAATTTAATCGGAGATGATCAAATAAGAGCGTTTCAGTTACCACCCGCATCGCTTTATCTGCGGGCTCGCGGTTCGTCGACTAATCCTTGTGGTTGGTGTTCGATTAAATCGAAATGATTATCGGTAAAATCATTTGGTAGTTAATGAAACGGTGTTGTGTGTCGACGGTTAGTGTTAAGCCCTTGTTATTGGAACGTCTTCGTCGCCGGAAGCGTTACAGAGGAGGCAAGAAAATTTGATTTGGTTTAGAAAAAGAAGAGAAAATATTTATATTTTTCAGACTTTGACTACTTTATATTTGTCCGACTTGCTATAACGTGGCAAGGGGTTAATGATCCCTGCGAGAATCTATTTCACTAAGAGAACTGTTCAAAACGTCCTTCTTACTTTGAATAAAGAAATATTTCTTGTTCGCGTATCCTTTCTAAAGTTGCAATAATACGAAATTGTTAGAGGAAAAGGATGAATGGTTGGGTACAGACTACATACTCGCGAATATATTTCTTCGTAAATATGCATGTGTGTTTCGCAGCTGCGCCATTTTTCATTAATGGAAACCCTCCTTCCTTCTCGCTGTATCTCAAATCCTCGTGTTACTCTACGTCAAAATGTTAGGTTTATATTGCAAACTGATTAGTTCGTATGATATTCTAAAAGAATATCTTCATTTACGGAAAATGCTCGAACGTATGCCCATAATATAAACATTTCATATAATCATGTAATTCTAATAATTTTTTACGTAGAATAATAACAGGATCCAAGAAAGAAGGTTCCGAACATGCGCAAGAAAATCTTTGCACTTGCGAAAAACGCATATTTTTATTTTGTTTCTATACGTTTTTTAAAATAACAATAAGACTTGTGAAGTGAACTTGAAATAACTAGACGTGTCTAGAAATTTAGCTAACAAATGTAACCACTCGAGCTACACTCGAAGTGACTAATTGGTACAGGCATTTAAGTACAAGCTTGAAAAAATTGCGATCGATCCGCTAACGGCAGAGTAATCTAAATTGATTGGGCTTCGTGGTTCACACTGTACATGGCTCGTATTAACGCTAAACCTATCGCAGCGGGTCAGACAACCCTTTTCGCAATTTTTATTCTACAATTATTGAAGTTAAGATTCGATGGATCTCTTTGTTCAATTATACTTTGTAATGAAAATTGTAAATAATACAAATAAATTAAATCTTGGTTTTTTTATAAGATAATAATCAATCAATTTTAACCCTTTGCATTCCAAGCAATTTTAATTTCTAACTCGAGACATTTTTTTGTCCTACAATAATTCCATTTTACGTAGTTCATTTTCTTTTATGCATATTAATTTTGTTATTATTAGTTTAAACTATAATACTAAACTATTCAGTAAAAATTGTTTTGAATAATATTCTGCCAATTTTTAATGTCGCCTAGGTTTAGATTATCGTATGTTAATTGTTGCTATACCAGTATTAACTGACAGTAATAATAAAATTTTGTCTTATGATTTCTTTTGTCATAACGTTGTAAGTTACAAGAAAATAGTACCCAATTACAACTGGGAACGATTTTTGTTAAATTTTATTTGAAATCTTCACATCGACTCTAGCATAATATAAAGCAAAGGGTTAACCGACGATAATATTTTCCAGTGGCTGCACGTTTGTAAACAAAAACTCGAAGTATTTATATACTTCTTATGTTTACACTTGGTTAGCGATGCACACGGGTCGTTCAATATATATGCTTCCAAGTTTATGTTGATCAGTGTTGTCGTGGATAAACATTAGTGTCGCTTAAAGTTCGTTTCAGTGAATCCTTGTAGTTCAAAGGAAGACTATGGTAAAATTATTTTACAAATGTCGCGTAAATTTTAGTGATCGATCGAACCGGAAACGAAATATTTCGCTAGAATATATTTTACCCTGTAGCTTTGACATATTTTTATTGTATTATCAATTAAAGGACACCCTGTATATTGTGTAAGTATCAGTCGTCCTTGAATTAAAATTGGAAATTTCTGAAATTTAGAAGAAAATGAAGAAGTACAGTTAATGAAAGCTACCAATATATATAGGGCAGTTGAAAGTTTTGGTTATCTAATATACAGGGTGGTCCATCAAGATTTGCCATCTAAATTACTTGAAAATCATTTCTTCTGTAGAAAAATATTTGAAACAAAAGTTGCAGTTTATGAAATGAGATGTGTAGAATAAACAATACAGAAAATACTCAAAATGTTCCCAACCTGATCACCACAAGTCAATCAATAAATTAAATAAATTAATTAACATTTCTGTAAAGATTGAATTTTAACCAATATTATCTTATAGTTTCTCTTTCCAGTATTATCCTTGAAAAATTCAAGGTGACCTTGACATCTTAATAAAACAGCAATATAAAAGAGAATTATTTATCTCAGAGTATGCTCCATTCCATACCCTACAATCTTTGAAATATTTTTCTGTGGACGAAACGATTTTTTAGTAATTTAGGTGGCAGATCTTGATGGGCCATCCTGTGTATGGCACACATATCGATAACAATCTATGACAGTGTTATTGATGCGTTTCAATAAAGGAAAAGTCGACCCGGCATGATCAATAGGATCTTTATTTACGAAAAGCTGCAAAATAAAGTTAATTCACCGTGACAGCTTTGGTTGTTCATAAAATAAGAGGGAGGCGAACAAAATGGAGTAGAACTTCACGATGTTATATAGATACGATGCTATACCTTTTTTTTCCTGTTTTTCGTGTCTGTCGAACTAAGAGGTGAATTGTGTTTTACCTCTGAATTTACTGATAAACCGTTTCGAATGGCCATACGATTTTATTTTGCTGATCATTTTGTATTCCCACACCCGGGGAACGCTCTTTTTCAACATTGATGAATATTCGCGCACAGAATAATAAATTCTGTTGTTTCACTGGACTAACAGTGTCATGGATATATTGGCGTTAATTCGGGGCTGCGTAACGCCATTAATGAATTCAGTTTTTCGTGGTTAATAATGCCTCAACGCGAGGAAGACCGATGGAAATTTCACGGACGGAAAAATGTGATAAAAATTATATTAGAATTATCGATAATGGTATAATTCTTTCATTATGCATATGACGTTACAGCGTGCTTTCATATTCTGTAGAGACTATTTGGTCGTCGAATCTGTACTGAATAATTTAATCCTACCTGTTTGTATAGATTAGCTGCGCGATATTATAATGCGTTCTACTCACATATTCATCTATCTGCCATTGCATGAAAACATCCTAACGATTCGTCTAACTCGCATGATCGTAAATGAACGAAAACGTTACGGAAAAGTAAAAGTATTTCTCTGTAGGTTCATCAATTTGGTACAATTGTTTGCGAAGGTATAATTTGCTGTTATTTATTAAAAGCAGAATATCGAGTTGGCTATGGTAATAAATTAACTCATATAATTAAATGGTAATAATTCTGCCAATTTTAACTCTCATGTAGATCGTATAAACATGATTTATTTAATACTTAATTACATTGTTTACATTAAAACCGAAATTAATATATACGCTTGATCGATTATCCGGCGCATAGTCAATAAAAGTATATTCACCAACAATTTATGTTTCGGTTTAACAAAACAATGTATGCATTGCGTACGATCAGTTGTGTACGAGCCGATAACTTTAACATTTTAACTGCCCAACGAACAGCCTCAAAAATTCCAGCAAATCAAAGTAATTTATTTAATGTAGCAACAATTGAAAACATAAAATGTCTGACACATAGTTATCCTTCAACCCTCTTGTAATCTCCGGATATGAACTAAATTGAGTGCAGCGAATATATTAGCGTGGAAATTTATTTTTAAACATGGACAAATAAAATGGTCAAAGCGTTAAAGAAAATGTTAAATTCGTTTGTATAGAATCTAGCAGTTTCTGTCTCGTCTTGCAATATCTTTTCTCGTTGCGAAACGTGCATTGTCAAACTTTACAAGGGCTACTCTAAGAGCCATAGTGAAATTATCGCGGAGATTGCGGGATCGTGGTCGATCCGTATCTCATAATTACACTGTCGGTATTGACCATCGAGTGTAGCGACCCGGATCAAGGTTTTGCACAGCTAGTCGCTGGCAAGTTAATAATCTAATACGCTGGAAATGGTTAATTGCGAATGGCTCACTCTGCGTCGCGATTACGGCGTTTCGCAGCGTGCAAATTTAATGGGTATTACACGGTCGTTGGCAGCATCGGCGGGGTCGGTTTCAATAACGTTTTGTTTTGGATCGATCGTATCGAGAAGCCGATCACGACGACGCGAACCGAGGGGTTCGGAGTGCACTACACACCGACAAAAACCATTTGTTCTTCGGTTTACGATTAATTCAACGTCGCGACACTCGCCGGTCCTCCGCGCCCGTGTTCTGCTGCGCGCAGAAACTACCCGAAGAGGGAACTATATCGCGGCTATTTTACATTCTGTATTTCCCGGTTCGTTATTTATGCAAACCACTGGAATATACGATGAGAAAATGTATGTTTATGTAAATCGTCCATACAAACATTTATTTATGTTTCGAGGGTACCCTTAACCTTTAACCAGCTTGTTATTCGGCAGCGCCGAATGTCCCCACCTCGAGGCTCCCCAGCGTGCTTTCAAACGCGAATTACTAACAGGATTCTCGAGAAATTATTCGCAGAGCGAACCGACTTTCTCCAAGATTTTCCCGCTTCGAAGACATTTGTTCTATCCGTGGCCAACGGCCGTTCCGTCGCAACGAGTTCTATCGTTTCGAGCGTTTTATAGCGCTTGACAGATTACAACGGAAACATTACGCGCGGCGGGGATTAACAACACGTTAAATACCGATGACGAGAAATATTAAATAGCCCGGGAAATTGAAGTTAACGTACTACGAGCGGATGCATGGACGTGGAAACGTCGCTCAATCCACTGGTCGACGCTCGGCAAAATCGCTAATGTGTATAACAACATTACTGTTGGCGAATCGTAATTACAACCGTGTAAAATAATCAATGCGATTTTCAAGTTTTGCGTAATCGAAATGTTCGTTCCCTGGTCCCTTTTGTGGTGTTTGATCATGAAATACGATAGCCGGTACATTTTGCGACTATTTCATATTGCTCAACGTGATACGCTAAGCCACGGAAGTATTCGAACGACATTTTCAAAATTAAATTAAACGACTTTATTTTTAGAAATCAGAAGCACTGATTTACTGAATGAGGCATTAAGAAGGCATTTTTTAAAACTTACGAGATAGACTAAGCCACGGATGTGTTCGAACGCTTTTTCAAATAACTTTTCTAAAACTTAAGTAAACAACTCTTTTGTTTAGCAATTACAAGCGATGGTTTACTAAATGGGGCACAAGAAAGATTTCGAAAGATTTACATGTCAAGATTAAGAAAGCAATTTTCAAAATGTACGACATACACTAAGTCACAGAAGTATTCGAACGTTTTTTCGAATAACTTTTTCAAGATTGAATTAAACGCCTTTATTTTAGTAATCAGAAGTAATGATTTACTAAATGAGGTACAAGAAAGACTTCGAAAGAGTTGTGTGTCAAGATTAAGAAGGCATTTTTTGAAACTTCATTTTTTACCTCGTAATGAAAATTTAAAATATACAGCGAGCCATGAAAACAAATTAAGTAACTTGCATTTTAAAAGAATGTAATTAGGAACTCCATAATGATTTTATTTTAGTAGTACGGTGTAGGTGGCCTGATTATACACGTAAAATTTGAAAACGATATATTAATGTTAACAGTAGTTATGAAATATTTCCTCGGAACATCGACGATACGAACGACGATGTCCGTGGTTTATTGTACGTTTTGTAGATCTACGTCAGTTATAAATATGCTGAAAATTTCGCTGAAATTTGTTAACACATATACGAACTGCATGCAACTGAAAGTATTGAAATTCGCAGTTCTCCACGATGTAGGAAACACATATTTTAAATTTTCATTACGGCTTCCAATAAAAAGTTTTGAAAAGAATTTTCTTAATTTTTTTATTTGATATGAACCAGTTGCAATTTTTTTCAAGGCTGTCAAGATGCTTTATCAAATGCAGCAACATGTAGATAGAAAATATGAAGATAGAATTATAATTTTTTTTAAAGATATAATGTATATACTTTAACTTTAACAATTTTGAAATAAAGTTTTTGATAACTGAATTATAAATTTTTTTAAAGGTATAGTGCATATACATTAACTTTATGATGCATATATTTTAACTTTAATAATTTTATAATGAAATTTTATAATTTTTCATAAATATGTGATGCATATACTTTAACATTAATAATTGTTTCAAATGAAATTGTATAATTTTTCTTAAAGATATGACGCATATATTTTAACTGTAATAGTTTACTTTAATAATTAATGATATAATTGAGTGTGCTCAAGCCACTATAGTGGCGCGTCGTGCCTAAGAGGTTAAAAATGCACCTCTCTCTAATCGCTCGATTACTGAAAAAGTCGATGAAATAATGCAAATGGTTGAGCAAGATCGGCATATAAGCAGTTATACGATTGCTAGGGAACTAAACATGCATCATTCAACCTTTTTGGATCATTTGCAGAAGGCTGCCTACAAGAAGAATCTCGATGTTTCTCGGTGCCTCATGAATTAACAGAGAAAAATTTGATGGACCGAATTTCCATCTGCGAATAATTGTTCAAACGTAATGAAAACGAACCATTTTTTAGCTTAGCTGGGAAGTTTTGATGCATCCACCATATTGTCCAGAGCTTGCACCATCAGATTATCGTTTGTTTCGATCTCTGCAAAACTACCTTGACGAGAAAAAGATGAAATTCAAAAAAGAACTGTGAGAATCACTTGGTCAAGTTTTTAGCCAACAAACCATAGAAGTATTCTGTCGCTTATTTCTAACTTACATGCAGTATTCTGTGTATCAATCTTTATTTCCTGTCACAGCTCACTTTTACAATTGTCGCGCACGCTTTATTCCGTTTCCTTGCACGCACTTGTCTCCACACTGTCTTTCTTCCCGCTTACTTCACGCAGAACGCCTAACTCATTCTTTCTCTTTCTCTCTTCGCGCTCACTCGCTTGTTCTCACTCTTTTTCTCTGCGCTCACTTCACGCGGACTGTTTTGATGCGCACGAATAATAAATCGTTTTGTAAGAATGTTTTATATTTATCTTTGTGCTTAATTTAACAAGGCTCGATATTTAGGAGTGGTACAAATAATATGTTCTTTCAGTGACGTTTGAAATGTGAATCGCCTAAAGTGTGAAAAGTGTGCAAATTCATGCGCACCAATCAGATTCGATGATGGTTTAGTCAAGCGGCGCGATGTCAAGTAAACGTTCGGTTTGGCCGTTGTGCCTAGTCGTAAGACGTTGGACGGTGGTTTGTAGGAATATACCAGGTAGTTCAACTTATACAGTGTAGAAAAATTCATATGCGCTTATATATAATGTTGTTACGATGTAACACGTATTGACTCATTCTTTCTCTTTCTCTCTTCGCGTTCACTCGCTCGCTCTCACTCTTTCTCTCTGATGCTCACTTCCCGCGTTCTGACTCATTCTTTCTCTTTCTCTCTTCGCGCTCACTCGCTCGCTCTC
>CM052096.1:11293747-11310079 GCA_028453745.1 Agapostemon virescens | reverse complement strand
CTTCTAGTAGATAAAGTGTTAATTTCGAGGGATATCTCGTAAATAACAAGCACGTAGGACAAATCCAGGAGTTTTGAAAGAAATCTGGGACTACACGGCGAATTCTGGCCCGTGCCCACCCTCGGGCGCAGTAAAATCCGAGATACGAGATACAGTAGGGGTTCAGTTGGTCTGAACCGAAAAAATTGCTACAGCAGGGTATTAGCTTTACGACAAACGTATGCTTCTTTACGATTTCTCCTCTGGTGCCGGTCTGGCGGAACGCGGCCACCCTATAACGGCGCTTTCTTTCTTTTCGTAGAATTTTACGGCGAGACGGAGCCTGGCAGCTCGGCTGCCAAATGGCAGGATAATTTCGCGGAACCAGGTCAAACTTTCGACGCTGCATAACACCGTGAGGTGTTTCCCTAACCCCTTTTCTATCCGAAGTCCCTCCTCGCAGTCTTTCCCCGGTTTGGATTTTATTAGGACAAACACGGTCGTATACGGCCGTTGGGAACCCTTCTCGTTACGCCACTCGTGATTCGAAAGGCATCGTCCACGAACGACTTCATCGAATCCGCGAGAAAGGGTAATAAGAGGATTGTTTTCGATTTGAAATTGCTACAGTGCCAGGCTACTGCCGTGCCATGGTAATTCACCCGCGATGTTCGACGTCCGCCTCCGCAGACCACACTTTCGCGAAACGAGAAGATACCTGGGTTTGAATTTTCAACTAGAACGCTGAATGTCTCCGTTGCTTGGTAAAATGTCGCTCTGTAATATTCTTCCACTTGCTTCAATCTCCCTTCCCTCCGTCCCCATTTTCTTTTGCATTTCTCTCCGGAATAGCGTACCCGTCGTACCTGCTCGATTGAGAATGAAAATATTGACTGTGGAACACGGCGGCGATGAGATCGAGATTAACAACGACGATATTATTTTGATTTCTGTGCTCAGCTCATTATTTTAGGATAAAAGCGAATAATCATCTCTATGCGTGGCGATTTTAATTTAAAAAATCTTTCTACCTTCCAAGTTAAATTTAATACGAATATAATCGACGGTATTTATCATTAGTCTGTCAATTTAGAATTACATATATAATGTTTATTGGTTTATATGTTGATTTCGAGGTAATATTCCATAAGATTGTTTTTAATGTAAAATTAAACCGTTGTTATCGGTTTGAAAATGTCGTGGAATTATAACACAGAAAAGCAACATTGCAAAGTAATGTTTTTACGTGAACCATTGGTCTGTCCAATATACTGTCCATTTTGTTTATTGATATACATGTTGATTTCAAGGTAACTCATACCCTATAAGATTGTTCTTAATTTTTAAATAAATCCTTGTTTTCGGTTTGAACGCGGTTCACGATTTCAATGATTGTGAAACACAGAATTAAATATCCGCCATTTTGAGACACATTAACTAAATTCACTGCACTGTATTTTATTAATACATCGCATCGAATCACGATCGATGCAGGTAACACTGCCACTATCGATCACTAAACACAGCTAATTTTCATTATTTTAAAAAACTAACAAGATCGTATTTCTCGAAAAATTGTACTACCCTTTGTTTAAAATGCTACCAAAAAATTGTTCAGAAATGTAGCTTCACGATTTCAACGATCGCGAAACACAGAATCAAATATCCGCCATTTTGACAGGTCCAATTGTTCTGCACAGTGATAACGCAATTACTGCGCGCACATTACTCGAATGGAAACCAAAAAACGGAAGAGTGCAAACAGGAAAGACAATTGCATAACGAAACAAAAGAAGACTGGGAGCGTTGCTAACACAAAAATAAAGAATATCTCTAACAGAATCTAACCAGGCATCTTTGAGGTTTCTACGGTATCAGAACCCGAAACAAAGCGTAGTTGAAAGAGGCAGAGAGCAGGAGGAGAAGAAAGGACACGGCTAGTGCGGCGTAGCGCGTCGATACAAGTAGTAGCCACGAAAATTGGGTTATCTTCGTTCATTCGTTCGTTTTCGCGTTCGGGTCGAGAGGGTACGTGGATATCGGCACCACAGCAATCTCCTCCGCAATGGTACGATTAAAGCCGTAGGATTATGAAACGCGAACGCGAGAGCTTCGACCGTTCAAGTGTGTATGCATGCATCCACGAATGTTCGTACATAGATGGGAAGAAAAAAGAGTAAAGTCACGGGGAGACAGAGACAGCAAGAGAGAAAGGATAGAGAGAAAGAGAAAGAGAGAGAGAGAGAGAGCAAAAGCTGTGTAGGCGACAGGGAGCCGCGTAACGAAGGAGTTAAAGCTGCAGTTACATCTTCTCTGACGTTATTTCACGTCGCGTCATGGAAAATGTAGCCGCGGTGAGCCAATTAAAATACACGCTCGGATTACGAGACGCGAGGTCACGAGGATTTCGAGCATTAGGCAAATGCGCCACGCAGAGGACGCATTGACATCCGTGGCCCCGCGTAAAAACCGGGCGACCCGACTCGACCCGACCCGACCCGCTGAGACAGAGCGCCGAGGAACGTTGTGCTGCCTCCATGTTCCCACTTTTGTTCCAAAAATTATTCGAGAGACTTTCCGCAGCGTTTTTTACTATCCCAACGCCATAATGCTGTATCTTTACGACGAGATTACACGGCCAGTCGTCGTGTCGGTAGTCGCGTCATTAAACTATACGAATAGCAGATTTTGCATACAAGATTGTCCAGTCTTCAACGGACTTTTACCGCCGGCGAAATATTGATGTTTCAAGGGAGACATTTTTCGCGACGAAACGAGCTATCGTGCGCGGGATTCGTCGTCGGAGTAACGAAACTGTCCGAATCGTGAATCTCGATTCCCTCGTCTCCGACGTTATACCGAATTAACACTCTGTCAAGAATCGCAGAATTTTGATTGCTCCTAACTCGCGCGCGATCCCAGCCTGCTTCGAATATCGCACGCGGCCTTTGAGCTCTCGGTTCACAACCCAAGTTTCCCCGAGAATTATTAAGTTCCGCGGCAGCCTCGCAAGATTGGCAATTTCAGGAATTTATTGTCGTTCGTTGCGTTCGCCGACGATCCGTGACTAATTGCTACGCGGCCTAGGGGCACCCGGTACCGTTTCCAGCCGTTCGTGAATGAAAAATTCCAGCCACCCTCCACCAGACTGTAAACTGCAAAGTTCAGTACCAAGCAACAAGTTAAAGAACGATCACGACACGAAACTGCTTCGAGAATGAAAAGTGTAAATTCCACTCTAGTCTCGTAATTACTAAATCTTTGTAGCCCTACCGTTCAGCCGACGATGACAACAACACGCAGAACGTATCGATCCCTTCCCATCCGCAACACGCAATCCTAAATTCTATCAAAAGGTCTGACGCTTGGCCACTACGACTCTATAACATCGATCGGGTTAATTCTCCTTTGATGCGTTGTGTGCCAACGGTTAACCCTTTGCACTCCAAGCAATTTTAATTATCAAATTAAGAGATTTCTTAATTACTATTTTAATTCTATGCAATCCTTTTTACACGATACACCAGATATTAAATGTGTTTCCTTATACAAAAGTTGAATTTTTAATAATTTATAGAATGTAGACGAATTTAGTAATATGATAACTGTTTTGAATATGCTGTGATAATTTTTACTGGTGCTTCAGAGCCACCATTCGAGTGCAAAGGGTTAACTCTTGCTTAACGATAAACCTACCGAGCTCCAAAAGTGACAGGTACGCATTGACTTATAGAAATGACAGAATTTTAATTAACACGTTAAACGCGGAGCAATTTTGCTTAGCTTTCTGTGTCACTGTTTATTAAACTTTAAGAATAAACTTTTAGTGTCACTGTTTATTTAACTATACAGAACATTACAATTGGCTGGTGTATCTTGTCTTATAAAAATGTGAAGATTTAATTTATTTGAATTATTTGCGATTTTCTTATGAAGGCAATTTTATAACTTCAATAATTGTAGTATAAAACATCTGCAAAGGGTTACTTGACCCGCTGTGACAGATTTAGTGTTAATATATGTTCCAATAGAGATATTTATTCTATAATTTCTTATGAAAGAATCTTTATAATTTGAATAATTTTTAGATAAAATGTCTGGAACGTAGGAATACCGAATCCGTCAAGATGACTGGTGCCTTACGTTTGTTTCACAATTAATGACATAATAAAAATTTGCATCAGAAATTTTAGCGTGTATTTTTTTATTGGAGCACATATTACATTAAAAATAGTGTGGAGTCTATTCTTGTAAAGCAATTTGTATTAATTGTATTTATTACTAGGTATTTCTAGCGTTAATGATTTTCGTAGAAACTCTGCCGACGGCAACAACAATTTCAGTCATTCAGAATGCACGCAATTTTCTTGTCCTGTACGAGTCTACTAATTAACTTCCGTTAGGTGAACTTCTAATTTTAATACGACTGAGTGCCGAGCTATGAAATGTTCGAATTTCAAATAATTCCTTCGGTACTTCTATATTTGTAATAAACACACAGCCCACAAAAGTGTATATACGCACGCTCGGAATTTATTCAACTGAACTTTGTTGAATTTTCGATAATATTTTTATGAAATATTGTTACACGATTTAATTGAAGCAATTGGTCACGTCATTTTATTATTTAAAATCTTCAATCGTACGTTATTATGGAAAGATCGATAAAATTAAATTACATTAACTTCAAATTTATACACGAACATTTGCAGCAAGTGAAAAATTGAATCAATCGTGAAACGAGTGTATTTATCTTGCCTTAAAACGAACCTGTACTTTTTAATATTTTATGAAAGCAATTCTCCAATATGTAATTTTGTTAACCAACGTAACAGAAATATTAATATGTCACGTGCAATTTTAAGTACGACACGTGTTAATTTATACCTTTATATGTCGAGCATTCGAATTAGGTTTATCATCATTCTTTGATTTGCTTTTCTCCTTACCTATTTTAACACTTCACCGGCCAGCGATTGTTTTCGAATTCTTAAAATTCACACTCCATGATTGAAAACTTTTTAACCGATCTTTCAACGCTGAAATGAATTTTTATTGAGAATCCTCAAGGCATCTTCAGTAACGTTATCTAATGATTTCATTAGTAACTACAATGTAAAAGTAGTTTTCTAAGCTTCATTCTGTTAAGTGCAATTATTGAACGTGCTATTAGTAGACTTCCGGTCAGTAAAATGTTAAAACGTTCAACAGCGCTCTAACTTCATTTCAATAAATCACAAGTATCATATTTATACATAATAAATGTCATTCGGTGTTATCTTTCAGTAAACGCTAAATAAGTAATGGCTAACGAACATTTACATCTACCGATGTAATAAAATGAAATCCAAGTTCGATCGAAAATACGCGCCGGTAATAAAAATGAAATATGGATCGATCGTAGGTTTCTGTGTTGAACAAGCCGCTGATTAAATTTCGCCGACGCTTTTAACAAGCACCCTACCATTTTTTGCGATTTACATAAGTACATTAAGCGTTATCGGATGGAGCATTTACAATAAATCACCTCGTGAGCGGCAATCAAGCCCTCAAATATTTTAATCCCTTTCGGTCAGAGGAGGCACCGACTTTCGAGAACATCTGGCCGACGCGATTTCCCGTGTACTCGATCCGGTACGCAGCGCGACGTCCAAAGACTCGTTCCCGTCCTCTTTCGATAAATGCTTCTCCTCGTTAATTATGTGCCGCGCATTAACGTGACCATTAATCACCGTGCAACGATCTAAAGCACGTCTTTGTCGTCGGCCGTATCCAGCGGCCCCGTAAAACGTTTTCATATCGACCGCGTAAATTTCTTCTTGGGCTAATGCCATTAAATTCCCTCGCACGCCATTTAATTCCCACCTGTCCGCTGCACTGTACGAATTGCCAATATAGCCGGATAAAAGTCATTTTGGCGACTATCATAAAATCTCCTAATTTTTATTGCGTGTTACCCGGGAAGATTTCGAACAACTACGGAAATATTTGTCAATTTGCACAAAATTTACCGTCTCGGTGCCACGTTCCACGGAATAATTGTTTCTACGCTAGAAACATATTATTTAACAATTTATTTCTGCCCGTGTCGGATATTTTGTCACGAAAAATGTCTTTTAAATTTGTCAGGAAAAATTTATAAATCCCGTCCATGTATTTCAAATTTACGCTAAAGTATAATATACCGTTGGCAGCTGTTTATTTCGACTCACTACATCGCAAGATTCATTACCGACAGTAAGAATCATTTTTTAGCTGTCAAGAGATGCCGCGAGTCAAGATATTTCAATTTTTACGAAGCGGAGTTTGGTTACTTCTTGTGTAGCGCAAGTCATGCGGGGTTGCTTTAAATTGTAGTTTTTGTATCAACAAATCGCGGCACTTATTTTCCAGTCACGATATCCGAACATAGAAGTTTCTGGGAAGTCATACAGGTATTTCTTCGAGTTTCTTGACAAATGGTAAAAGAAACATGGAGAACGGTGAATGCGTTCCTTCCCGTTTTCTTTCACACGTCATCGTTTAACAACACCGATTTGTTATCGCGTCTTCGGTTGACCCGTCGCCACAAAATCTCGCGTAAATCTCTTAGGTGCATACAATTACGATCAAGACCGCGGATAAGGTACATCTGTCGTGACTTCAACTGTATCATTTAATAAGCTCGGCGAGGTTGCTGATTCTGAATTTTACCCAGCCAGATTGTCAATTTGTAACATTGTGCTCTGGGCCTATTTGGGTTGAACGGTTTAACGATGCGTGGCGTACATCCATCTTCTAGCATGCCCCCCCAGAATCATTGAAAACCTGGTCCCTCGCGAGCTATAACAACACGTTGTCGGCCGAAGTCGCGTAATCGCGACAACCGTGGACTATCGATCCTCATCGTGAATATTTTAAGACGTGTGGCGCAGACACGCGTGCAACAACGCTGCTGCGCGCCAGAAATCGGAGCTCGAATTCGCCTGCGTTTCTCGAGCGCCATTCTACCTTTCTCAACGCGACGATCGCTTTTTGCTTTTGCATAATTTTTCTCTTTCTCTCTCTCTCACTCTCTCTCTTTGTTTTTTTTTCACAACGAGTCACCCTCGCGTGGTAGAGAAAAACCACGTCAGCGCTCGCACGTGTGTGCAAACACGCGAGCCGGCCGATCGTTGCTCCGAATTTTACTACACGAACGCACACAGACACGTTTGCAAAATCCGCGCACGCGACGAAGCGTTGGGAAATTATTGCCTTCTGATTCGAGATTAGTCGTATTACCCCGAAACTACCCCTAACGTTCGACGTTGTTCCCCCCCGAGTGTCCGCACCGGTGCAAAAATACCGTGTGCGGAAATGAATAATCATCGGTTCGCCTACCTGATCGTCTCCCGTTGCGTCGTCGTTCGTCCCCTAACCAGTCCCATGATATCCCTGCCGCGATATCGTCGAGTGGCTGCTGCGTCCAAGTCCGTGAAATCCATGGCGATCGCGATGAAGAATCCAGGTATCGTCACTATCGATCAACGTAACTCACTATATCAACATTGCTCTGAAAGAGCCACGGATCAACCAGACACCAGAAGATTACTATCCCGCGAGTAGACACAAACTAGCCTCGCTACGTCCAGCGGTATCAAACACCCTTTTTTATTTTTATTTACTTTTTTTTTTCCGTCACTGATCAAACTTTCACCGATCGCACGATCTACGGGATCGCACTGGTAAACTGTCACACGTGCGTGTTACTGCTGGTAGCACCCCACGCTACACTTCTAGAGATCACTAACTGCGGACACTGTTCGCGGCTCCACCGTACGCCACTTCTTCGCGGGGTAATCCATCCGGCAGTAGGAAAGACACTGAGGGGAGCTTCGCTCTCTTATCCACTATCACTGCGGTGACATCGTCCAACGGAGAGGACACCACACTTATTTTATCTAACCGACGGTGAACGACGCACGAGGCACGCAGCCTGTCAGGAGAAAGCGATCGAGAGGGTGTCGAGCAGCCCCGCCGATCTTCGTCCGTCAGCGTGCAGCATCACGACATTAACGGAATCGGTACACACGGCTTACACACTCGCGTGGTTCTGCGACCGGGTTGTTCGAAGCAACGAGGAAACCAACCACCGTTTCGTTGACGCGCCAAGTAAAAACGTCGAACGTTTTTATTTATTTATTTTTACTTCCTTTTTTCGTACACACTCGCAGAAGGAATAGGAGGCGGAGTAAACACGATGCACACTGTTCTCGTCGGATCGCGAAACAAGTTCCTCCCACGCGTTATCGGTCTCTCGGAGATTCGATTATATTGGACGTGGACGTCGACGTTTCCGGCAGACGTGCGCAAGCTTTACACGGATCAGCCGACATCCGACTCGCGCGAGAGTTGATACGAAACTACTGGCGAGTTCTCGGTCGAGCGTACTTGCATCCCCACCACAGGCAGCGCAGCTCACCCCCACCACTGGCCTCGCGTAGGGCACACGCGCCCCTTCCCCCTCCCTCTAATGGGCACGCACCGAGCTACCTGGAGCGTGACACACGCTCACGTTTCTGGTGGGGGCTACGGTCGCGTGGCGGGTTGCCTTCGCGGTGGGGGAAGAGAGGGCAAGGGGTACGCTCGAAACGAAAGGGAAGCGAGACAGTAGGGACTGGTTGGTTGGACAGAGAGAGGCGAGCGAAGGAGACACAGAGAGACACGGGAGCGCGTTCGCGCATGCGCCTTGTTCTCCTGCGGGAATGTATCCTCGTGAAATGTTGGCTAAGTACAGAGCCACGGACATCCGTACGTACGGGATAACCGAAGGCCGCGTAGGTGCAGAGACCTCTGGGCGCTTTATACACCCCCGACGATATACGCCATCCTACTACGCGGGTACACGCGATTCATTCGAAGGTTACGCCGAGGGCAACGGTTCCTCTTTACCTCCTTACTTTTCTCCGGACGTGGGTGAGTTTTCGAATGACCTAACCCCATTGGCGAACGCGTTTCGATCGACGCGCGTGCCTACCTATCGTCCAAGACAGTGCTTATGAGCTTCGGCGAGCGGAAAGAGCCCAGGAGGATGAATCTCCGTCTGCTCCGACGGTCGCTGCGCCGAGGAATATCAAACAGGCCTCGGCAGACGTTTGCTCGTATAATAGCGCAGCCTTAAGCGCGATATGTCTTCAGAGCTTAGGTTTCGCTCTGCCGAAGGGTAAACGTTTGCCATCGGCAAATATTTGCCCGCGTTCGCGGCGGAGGATACTTGTCCGCTTCCTTCGACCCGGAACGCGTCCGACTTGCTAGGGTCCCGTCATGAAATTTTGAATGCGTTCGGAACCGGGTTTGGCAGTGTACTCGCGCGCGAATCGGCGCGTGCGCGCGCACGCGTCGTTCGATCCTGCGGCATGCGTCCTCCAGGAGGAATGCGGGCGAACATGTGTGCGGAGAACCGTCCCCTGTGACAAAGACGATGCCGCCGAGGACCAAGATGTCACCGATGCGTGTGCGTTTCCGAGACCATCTCCATCGACGTGCACGTGATAACGAGAATTGCGATGGTATTGAGTTACACGTCTACCGGGAATCTACCGAGCCATTAATAGGAAATTAGACGGCGTCGAATATTTTACATTTATACGCGACGGAATATATAATTGGCAGATCCATTTGGATACCGAGCGGATAACCTCTTAGAAAATCTTACTCTCGAGTAATCGTGTTCGCTTTTGTGCAAGACTCATTTTTAATTCAGAATTTCACCCAGAGACAGAGCTGGAACTTCCAGTGGACTTTGAACAGCGGATGGATAAGATATTGCAGAAGTTATCTACGAGTTTCGAAAAAGTCAATCGAAACGATCGAAGAATTTTATCGATGGTACAGGGATAGTACAGGGGTCGGTGAAATGAAAGAAACGATGTTGTAAACCGGATGGTTTACATCGTAAATTTTACGATATAGAAAAGTCATGATCGTTTCAATTAACGAACGTATCGTAGATCTTCGTTGTTTTCGTAATCGCGATTTAATTTTTAGAAGAATTCGAATTTTATGCATCGAATTTAAATTATTTCGATCAATTAGTCCGTCCTTTGTGAATCACCGTTGATTGCAGAAACGGCGAAGCTTCGAAGAATTTAAAGGACTCTCGGTAGAGGTGGATGTAAGTAAAGACGTCTGCGAGTGGTACGACAGTCGGATGTGAATAAAAGACCAGACAATCTGAACCGAATCCGTTTAATTCCGACTGAAAAGTGACCAAGGCGGAAACCGGAGAATTCCAAGACGGATAGAGCAAACCGCGCAGTGACATTACGTTCGACATAGCCAACAGTGATAACGAGGAACGGTAGCACGAGGTTACGTGCTTCCTCAGGAGGATATTAATCCGTAATGATGCACTCAGTCCGCTGGATCTTCCAAGTTTGAGCGCCGCTATATAGGCAGAGAGATATCGGGAGTAAGAAGCAGAGCGACAAGGGAACTGAACTTGCAATGCTCCAACGACGGTGGCCTCTGCCGCATTTACCGGTAGCCAACTTTAATTGAAATTAATTCTCATGAATATGCCCAATATTTTCAATCGACCGCCAATTGACTTAGTGCATCACAGATTTTACGTCTCGATAGTCACCGTTCCATAAGGGCGACTGTTTTAAACCGTAGCTAATAAATGTTCGATTGTTTAAATTCTTATTTTAACACTTTCGGTTCCCAGCGTGTTGGCAAATTTTTCTATAGCTCTGAACCTTTCAAGGAGCAGGTTTTTAGAGTTATCCAAAGGGAAGAATGCTTTTCAGCTGATTTAAATGGCTCCTGTGCAATTCCAAAGGGTATAACTAGAAACTGCTTCCTATAGAATTCACATTAACAGGATTCGATAAGGACGATTGTTTTTAACAGTAGCTAATAAATGTTCGATTATTTAAATTGTCATTTTAAAACTTTCAGTACTCACCATATTGGAAAATTTGTCTATAATTCAACGTTTCTTATAGCTCTTAACCTTTCAAGGAGCAGGTTTTTAGACTTATTCAAACGGTATAGCCGAGTAAGATGATAAAAACTGCACTTCAGTCGGTTTAAATGGTTCATGTGCCGTTCGATTCTATTGGATATTAGAAATTCGATACCATTCGATACTAGAAACTGCTTTATGTACAATTTTAACCCTCCATCGTGACCAGGGGTGAAATTATAGACTGAATTCGGATAAACGGGTTGCAATAAAGACGATTCTTTTTAACAGAAGCTAATAAATGTTCGATTATTTAAATTGTCATTTTAAAACTTTTAATACCCACCGTGTTGGACAATGTTTTTATAATTCAGCGTTTCTTCTAGCCCTTAACCTTTCAAAGAGCAAGTTTTTATAGTTATCCAAAAGATAAAGACGAGTAAGATGGTCAAGAATCCTCTTCAGCCGATTTAAATGTATGCCATTCGATAGATTATAACTAGAAACCGTTTCACGTAAAATTTTAACCCTGTATCGTGACCAGGGATGAAGTTATTAAAGTGAATTCAGATGAACAGATTTCAATAGAGTTTCTCCTCTATAATTGCATACAAATACGACGTTCGATGTTCATCTTACGTACGATGTAATCGTAACATTATTGACGAAGACAATGAGAATTGATAAAAAAAGAAGCTGCTGGTCCAAACGTTAAATATAGAGTCTAACACCGGGCTAACATTGAATATTTACAACAATTACACGTCCACGAATTTACTGCTACACAAATTGTCGAATAGAAAAGGAGATTTATAAAAGATCAATTATAAATGTAGCAAAAATACTGCATCCTCCCTTTGCAGTTGATGTTCTCTTAAACTTTTTCTGCGCCCTCTCCATCAATTTTTTAAAAACCCTACAAGGCAGTGCATAAAACATTTCAGAGCCCCTAAGTTAAGTAAAGTAGTTCGATCCAGACTACATACATCGAAGCTTTTCAACAGCGAAAATTGCCTAAGATCGGTCTCCGCAACAGCGTAAAATTATTTCCCATTTCCCCTCGTTTTTTCTGGTAATTTTCCCCGAGAATTGGGTAGCAGGAAGTGATTCCTTTCCTCTATTTTCATAGAAGAGCAACGACGCCTGCGCAGGCTGACTCCTGCAGGATCGTAAAAATGTATAGGATAAAGGAAGCAGAGGTCGCGGGTAGCAGAAGGGGAAGGAGGTTCGGGGTTAAGTTGCTTCCCTCCAGGTGCTCCACGGTTTCCTTCGAACGATGAGAAATGTCAGTCTTTCGGGAACGAGGGACAGTTCCAAGTAGAAGATCTTTCGCTGCTGCTAAATCCTCGGACACGAAATTAAACGGGAGGCTGCGGGCTTAATTGATTTTCTAATGTACCGTATTAATGGATTGATCAGCGACGGCGACCTCAATGCCCGTCGTTGTCACGCGTTCGACCGGCGCGACGCCGGATATCGACCACGGGGGTCCATACTCCCTCCCCCCCTTCCCACCCTTCCTCTTCATCCCCCATCCTCCAATGGAAATTGTTCGGGCGGCTGGCAGCTATCGCTTTCAGCGGCACGAAGTCGATGAACCGCGTGAAACGACGAGTAATTACCCGAAAGTAACGGCAACGGGTAACGGATAACGACATCGTGCTACGATCATTGTAAGCTTAATAGAGACGCGCCTCTTTCTAATCTCGCATAATGGTTCTTTCTGGGCGCCCGATCCGTGTCGCGTTTTCCACGGTAGGAAATTCAAGTTAACGTCGTCTAGTCAGACATCCTGTGCAATCTGTGCCCGTCTTGCTCGCCGCCGCGAATATCGAGAAGAACACTTTTCTTCCAGCATCCCACCCTCGACCCTTTCGCCGTTTCGAATCCTGGGGTCGCATGGTCTTGCGACGAGAATTCTCTGGAGGCACTTGCGCACTTTCCTCGGGAAATCATGTTGTCTGCCCCGGAAAAATATCGTGGATACAGCCGAGGCTGGCTTCCTCTTAAATATTACAAGAAGTTCGAGCGACAACGTTTCCCTGGCTTAATGGTAGCTTCCCGACGCCCGAACGTTTCGTACAGTTTAAATTTTCAAACTGCTTATTGTCTGCGACGACTTCCCCCGTGTCGCCGACGATTTCTTCGGAAACAGTTTGCCTGGGCTTCTTCTCCAACGGCTATTCCTTCTTGTTTTACGCTGCGCGCCGCGTCTAAATTGGCCGGCGCGAGGAGACCGCGGCCAGAAAACGATCATGCCCCGTGGTGCCATTCCGAGTTGATCGTTTTAGATACCGCTCGTAACGCGACACGTTGCATTAGCTGCGGTTCGGATCGGATCGCGCGGAGATTTCATCGCGTCGGAGATTTCCGCTCTGTTCCGACGTCGACGTGTTTAAGATTTACTCGCGATTATGCTCGACGGCGGCGGGAACAACAGCGTGAAAAAATAATAGCGAGCCGTGGCCGCGTGGCACGCGCGTTCGATACTCGCCTCGCCGATAACCTATCTGAGAAGCATCGTGATTGATGAGCAATACGTCCCAACGTGACGATGCTACTCCGAGAGGACAGGACCCGAATCACTTTCGGGATGATTAAGTTAATGCGTAAAATGTAGAAAATATAGTGTCTGCTTTTTTCATGTGACATTCTTTTTCTGAGCTATTCCATTCAATGGCTCCTGAACTATGAGCCATTCAATGGCTCCTCTCAGGAGACACTAAAAATTGTCAAACTATTATTCTTAACAATTTTTACATCACTGCTTTGCATTTAATAAATCGGTAAAAATTCATGTGTTACACGTATGAATTGCTGTGATTATTTTTATATGCACGAAAAGAAAGGAACCATGTGTGATAGAACTATTGTAGGTCAAAAAGTGTCGCGATTTTGCAATTAAAATTGCTTGGAGTGCAAAGGGTTAACACGTTGAGTGCCATGTCAACTATGAGTGGTTGACGCTGAACTTTCCGTTTAGGCTGCGTCAACCACCGGTGGTTGACAGTCTGAAATATGATATTTGAATGATGAAAATTTATTTAAAATTTACTTAATTTTTATTTATTACGAGGTTACATTAAGACATTTTAATGGATCTTATTGAAACACGGTAATGAAATGAATAAGACAAAAATCTTTTACAGACAGTACATTTCTCACGACAGAAACGCGTATTTCAGAACAATCTAACAAAGTTAAGTATAATAATTTTAATAATCACCTTTGTGAACAGGTTATAAGATAGTTACCTCTGGATAGCGATATACGACCTTTCCACTTCCGGTAGAAGTATGATATAAATGTTAAGTTGCCCCAGGGTGATGCTATGCAGTATCAGACAGCCTAAATATCAATGACCGGTGCAAACTCCACTGATACTCCAGATAATGTATTTACTCGCGAAGTGGATCATCTCTACCAAGGCAAAATTTACTTACAAGCAATAGCGTCCGTCAAGTCGTCATATATTTCGGTCAGGGAAGTTATAACACAGTTTCGAACAGCATAAATGTCAATGATCGATGTAGGTCTTGCAAATGGATCCTACCTTCCTTAAAAATACAGAAAACAAAAATATTTAACGGTAAGTCGAGTGACTATTCAATTTCGTACGTCCAACAATGCAATTTTAAAGCAACGATGGAATTTGGCCGGCTTGTTTACCGCCGGTAATGGTTCCGCCCTACTTATTCCTTCCATCGAAGAAATAGATTAATAGCATCTCGATTCGCGACCAATCCAATCTACACACGACATCGATTTAAAGTAGCATTTCTAGATCACGTTCTCGCAACGAGGCGAGGTCGGTACGGCAAATTACACACGCAAATGATAATTTACAATTTCGCTGCGAGAGTTTCTTGTTTTGCAAGAAATTGCGATATATTCGGTATGCAGTAAAGTGTAAAAATACTAGATAACCTTTTTCGGCTGCGCAACGTGCACAGAAGATAAAAGCGAAGCGAATGGACGGCTAACACCTATGTAGCTCATAAATTCTCCACGTCGAGCAAGCCTCGACAATAACAAGCTGGAATGAAGCCGAACAACGTTAAGCCAGACCCGATCCAGGATCACGGAGCGATAATTGAGAGAGAACTAAACTTTCACGAGTCGATCATCCTTCACCCTGGAAAAATAGTTCCGCTCGCGTTGTTTCTTCGGTTCATCTTTTATTCAGTTTCCCTAACTCCTTCAGTTTCATCTTTTCTACGGGTTCGACGACGCGGCCCGGCCATAAATTAATCGTAGCCGGTCCTGGCAACGAGAAGCGTTATTTATAATGTTCAGGAATATTCTGCGGAAACACGATGATATAACACGGCCGCGCCTATTAAACGGGAAATTTATATAGGCGCAGTATGTCACACGCTGCACGTTATAAGCCAGATTTAAAACTACTTATCCTGCAGATCTTTCTTCCCCAGGACGAGAGTAAATTTCAAAAGTCTGACAAATTCCAGGTCACGCCTCGGAATCGCTTTATTCGGGGGGATGGCGAGGCGCGCCACTTCGTCGCGGTAAAGGGATGGCGCGGGGATGGCCGAGGCAAGGGTGAACGTGGTCAGGGTGCCGTTCCCTCGAACCGGATTTTTGCAGCACGCGCCTCGAGATAAGCTTCGCCTGTATTTGCCTAGGCTGCTCGTAGGCAAGAAGCGGCGGGAGGTCAGGAGGAGGAGGCGGGAAAAAGGGCTGGACATATTGCCATTGTGGCAGAACGCCAGACGGAATTTCTCCGAGGCATCCGAACGTAAATTGAATCGAGGACTGTCGCTGGGATACGCTCAAAGGATGTTTATGACTCGTCCCATGCCAAGTCCATCGGGAACTTTTCTCTGGCGACTACAGGCTTTTAACAGACGGGATACGGATTTATGGGATGGATAATACTAGCCGAACTGAATAGAAAATGTTATAAACTCTACGGAAATCAACTATGTCTCGGGTGACGAATAGTTTTGATCCTTAGAATGATAACGATTGTGTTTAACACACGCGAATAATGTTCTATCTCAACTCGATTCAATTAATTTCTGGGATATCTTTCCAGTCAGGGGCATATTATCCCAGAGTATACAAAAATATGCTAGAATATCCAAGAATACACTGGAATAAAGCATAATATACCAACATATCACATAACATAACAGAATATACAAGATTATACTAGAATGCATCAGGATGTACAATAATATTTTAAAATGTACCAGGATATACAAGAATTGACTCGGATGTTCAAGAATGCACCATATTATCCCAGAGTATACAAAAATATGCTAGAATATCCCAGAATACACTGGAATAAAACATAAAATAGCAACATATGACATAACAAATCAGAATATACAAGATTATACTGGAAAGCACCAGGATATACAAGAATTGACTCGGCTGTTCAAGAATTCACCATATTATCC
>CM052096.1:11266589-11289111 GCA_028453745.1 Agapostemon virescens | reverse complement strand
CAATGTGGTTATTCTGTATGGTTATTCAGTGTAGTTATTCTTTGTGGCTATTCAGTGTGGTTATTCAGTGTAGTTATTCTTTATGGTTATTCAATGTGGTTATTCTGTATGGTTAGTCAATATGGTTATTCTTTGTGGTTATTCAGTGTGGTTAATGAGTGTGCCTATTCTGCGTGGTTCATTCGACGTGGAAAATTTGGGACATTGTCAATATCCTGTGTTGAGTTGAAAACAAACATACCATATATTGCGAAGAATCTTGAGTAGTATTACCTTCTGAACGCGAGTTGAGAATTAGAACCCCACAAAATAGAAGTCTCAATAAAATCTAATAAAACACAGATACACCAATTCGTATAGACTACTTATTCCAGACCCTCTTTAGACACGCTAGTTTGCCTGTGTGTATACGTGTTATTCCGTGCCATCCGTTCAGTTTCAGAACGGAATGCTCTACGGAGCGAATACAAATAACGAAAATATCCCATACGGTCGAAGTTACTGTACTACCCTATATATACTGGTATAAACATTAATTTTCGAATCTAGTTACGCAACGACGGCGATGAAAGATTCTTGTCTCGGCAGTACGCGTTTCATTTATTGCAAATGTGACAAAATCGCCCTCCTAAATCGTACTTTTCATCCGTGCTTCCGATCGCGCGACGGAACAATGCGAGAACTCGTATTGAAAGTTATACCGTCGACAGTGACAGAAACGACGACGTATCCCGGGAACGATTCATCCGTTTCATTTCTACGATCTCGCGGCACGGTTACGACGCGGCAGTACCATCCGACACGACGAACTGTGTCGAGTGCCACGGACGGTTTAAGCTTTTCCTTCCTGCCGCTTCTGTCTGCCGTGAGACTTCTATTTCCTTGCCTCCTCGGAGTCGGGCGACGGCTGCGATCGTTCCTTTATTTTTCCCCTTTGCGACCGTGGTGGTGCGCTTTCAAAGAAATACCGATTTGTCGAATTATTGCGTTCAAAAGAGCCGGCCGGCCTGCTGTCGACTTTTATGCGCGCGACAGTCTTCCCCGACCCTATTTGTATCGGTCCAGCATCATCCGCGCATACACCCGACGCTCTAGAACGTTTCGCGTGCGCGGACAAGACGATGGCCAATTGAAATTAATATCACGGCTTCAAAGTAGTTTCTATAATGACGCAGGATACCATACATATCCAGCAATAAAATTTCTTATCACCCCTTAACAGGTCCACTGCAGACCCGCTGCACATGAAAATCCGGTAAAATCAGAATAATTTACGCACGGTGTTCCGCGAAACACTTTTCACGATTTTTCAAGTACTTGCGGATAATTATTCGGTGTCGCCGAAGGTCGTAAATCTTCGACTCAAAGGCTATTTTGATCGAGCTTGGAATATGTGATAGCCTACCCAAAAAGACCCCCAAAGTTTCAGCCCCATATCTCATCAGTAAGGGTAGTTATTGAGAAAAATAAAAAAACCATTTCTTGGCCCATTTTCCCTATTTATTATTTAACTAATTAATTAAAAATTCTGAAAAAATTCTGACACATTTCGAATACTATGCCACATGTTAGGTATTATTTTCAGATTTTTCCGTTGCAAACTCTGGTTGTAAACAACGAAAAACATAAAAAATGCCGATTTCATATAGCAATCTTAAGTTGAACACCGCAGATTTAATTTAGCAATGAGATATAATTGTAAGTATTATGATCAATTTTTTCAAAAACCTGAGAGGGGGGTCAGAGTGGTAAAAAAAAATAGAAACCACTTTTTTCGGCGTTTTTTTAAAGTTATACTTATTTTTTCTGAACATAAAAAATATATTATGTAATATTGAACGTTCCTAAGTTAAAAAAAAAATGTTCCAAATTTTTAGAGTTGCGTACTGTAAAAAATGAAAATAATAATATATACGATATATTTCAATGTTTCGAAAATGATTTCAACAGTGCCGGTTGGCACAGCAGCTATGGTCCCTGACAATGCGAGTTCGAAACGATTCCCTACTATCCGTTTAGATGATAGCGATGATACTTTGTTCAATGACTAGGAGATATTCACAACAAACGTAAATTCTATATTTTAACTTCGCAGCGATTACAGGTGAGGTATGTGATTAATAGTGAGGTGTTTTGTCGAGAGGTGTTTGTGAAGAGTTCTCTTCGAGAGATGGTTTTGAATAGTTTCCGAGTGTTACTTTCTAATTGCAAGTAACCTCGGTGTAGACGGGAATATGATTTTACATGTTTCGGGGTTAGTGAGAGAAACGGTCATCTTAGCTGATTGGTTTTAGCATGCAGGGAAAGGGTAAGAGCACTTATGCCATAAGAGCCTGTCGGTTGCTAAGGGTTAATTGTATAATATTTATTAGATAACGGTTATTAGCCACTTTAGTAGTAGTGTTAATAAATAATTGTAAAAATGAATCCACGTAACAGTAAAAGTGTTTAAGAATTTTGTGTAGCGAGTTCTTTCTCGTCTGTTTTCAGATCTTCGTGTCAGTTATTTCGTTTATTCTTGGACAAAGCGATTCCTGTACCTCGACTAACAGTTCTGTTAACAAGATGCTCTTTTTTCCAGGTGTTGTAAGTAGCATCTGAAAAACCCAGTTTCCTTTAATTAATAGAACGGGACAGGCAAATGGAAAGTAGTTTATCCAGTACATGCTCGTTTCTGCGCCTTTCGTTTATAATTCCAATTAGAATACTCGACGTTCTGGAATTCCGAGGAATCTCAACAACCTGAAAATAAAGCACGATCCTCTGTGGTATATTTCAACTTTATGGCGCCAACTCGACGTACACGTTTAACGTGGAATTAGCAATGCAGAATGGAAGCCTCTTACAAATCTATGGATTAAATTGCGATTAGGACAATTTATATAAACGGTTAACAATAATATCACCGGCGACACGATTTCAACAATTTAAATAACAATTAGCAATGAATATGGTGGGCCAACAAACGAATAAACGACCTATAAATGAATTTGCCTCCGAGCATATTCTATCGACACAATCTCCATATTCATGCTTGATTCAGATTCAGATTAATTCTAGCCTTTGTGGTCGTGTCACTATACTGTGAATTACTTTTTCTATTGAATATTGAACCGTCCCGGTCGGCGGATCTGTCCGGTGCATCCTAGAGAATGTTTTGCTTCGAATCTCGACATCGAGTGAAATGACGCGCGCATGCCAATGTAGCTCGTTTCAGGAGCTTAATGACCAGCGTTAATAATTCGATCCGTCACGAAGTATGGTTAATTACCGACGTACTTCTCATTTGCCGTGATTGCTGGTAGAACAATTACATTCAGCAACGCGGACCTGTAAACAAGAGAAAACTAACCGGACGAGCTCTACGTTTCACGTGACTTTTTACATAATGGCTGCCATCTTGAATGGCCTCGCATCGAATGCACGCAATTTCTCCTGTGATTGATTAGAAAGTCCTGTACGCGGTTTCTATATAATTATCGTGTCCGAAGAGATTTATCGAGAGAATTCCGATCGTAGATACACATAATGCCGATGTACTAATGCAACGACGTCCCGCAACCGACGAAACTGTACCGCAACATCGTCAACAACTTATTGGGCTAAATGTTGAATAATGCCCCTGCACCGTTTCTGTCTGCCATTGTTTCGCCACCGGAAAATCCCGTTCTCATTGTGACCGATGAGCAGGTACGTCCACAGCGATTATACGCTCGAAATATCCGCTTCGAATGGACTTAGACGGAAAGTTAGGCGAATAGTACATGCCGATTTTAATAATCGTTTAATACGATGTAACTGTCTGAAAATCACTTGATGCAAGCTTTATTATATTATTCCATATTCTGCAGCGAAACCCCTTAGATTGTTATCACTGCGTTGTGCCATAAAATTGTTGCATTATAGTCATTTTTACTTCAAATATTCTTTAACACTAAGGGAACATTTTCACATGCGAAAATCCGATTTTGATGAAATTTGTGGGAGCTTATAGTTATATTGTTTAAACAAGAGACTTTTATTAAAATTTTTTTGCACGACTACATTTCCCATTGAAAAACACAATTTAAAAAAGAATTTAAATCTTTTCGACCTCTGGTTTCCGAGATATCTCAAAAATATGGTTTTGACCCCTAACTTTGAGGGCTGTTTTCACTCCTCCAAATGTGTCAAATATTTTTTAAAGAACTATAAGCTCCCATAAATTTCATCAAAATCGGATTTTTGCATCTGAATATGTTCCCTGTTAAGCACACCACAGCGGGTTAAACGAATCTTCTCAGATTTTTCTGTTTCACAATTATTGAAGTTATAAAATTGTTATTATAGAAATTGATTCCATAGATCTTTTTGTTCAGTTATATATTACAATGAAAGTCGTAAATAATTCAAATAAATTAAATCTTGGCATTTTTATAGAACAATATATACATTAGCCAATCTTAATGCTCGATAAGTTTAGTGTTAAATAAGACCTCTATATTTTTAAGTAACTTTGATATATTACTCCCAATAAAACTCTGAGAAAAAGAGTCTTCAATTACTCGAATCTCTCAGAACTCATAATTATTTTGAAAATTTTAATTGTGTCGAAATATGAAACGACTGAAAATCCGGATTTAAAAACTGGGATATTTGGGTAAATTTTCTAAAATTTAGAAAACGGTTTAAAATAGTGAAATTAATGCGTCAAAATTCATTATTTGTTTAAAAACGTTAACATTTTAAATCGCAATACATACCCCATTCACTGACGGAAGCTCAGCGGTTATTTTATTTTTTCTCAAATTATATTTCCCAAAGGATGATACTAAATTTTGTACTGATTTTAATTATTACAGACTTTTCCATTTTGCGTCACATCGAATGGAAGAAACTGGGGTCTAAAGATACAATTTAATTTTGAACGATGATTTTGCAGTAACTGTTTCATTTGCAGTACAAAATGCTAAAATGCTAAATAATTATAGTTCAATTATTAACACAAAGTGGAATCTAGAAAGAATATTACAATCGGTTCCCTTTACCGAGGTGATTGTAACATGGCTTGGGATCGTTAATAATACGATACATTTTTTTAATAAAATATTTATTAAACTGAAATAAAAAATTGTATAAAAAACTACATAATGGATAAAACTGGATAAAACATTAAACGATTACGTTGACATGGTTGTAGAGACATCAGCTTCCATTTGCCGATGAGTATATTGATTCAACGATAAAAATACAACTGTTTATTTACGATAGTAATCAATTAGCAGTCTGCAATGTGTAATGAATCTTTATACGTCTGCTGAATGGTAGTTCATATTTTTGAGAAATCTTCGAATTATCACAGGAGAAAGTAACTTGATTGCTGTCATAATTTCCTACTGTCGTAACAGTGCAATGAATATATACATAAATCTTGGAAATTGAGATAAAAATAAATATAAATCTTTGCAAATATCAGTTACTGATTCACAACTGTTGTAAATGTATAAATCGTGTGTCGTTGAGTGCATTCTCCGTGTGCTCAATCGTTACATTCCATACATTGCACCCATTTTTTATTCGGCTTTGCTGGAACTGTATGAATCGATACATGCAATGCAATAATATTCCATATCCTCTACATCAATGTTTACTCTCGTTTTTGTTATTCTTATTTTTTCGTTCCTTTGCTGTTGCTATTCTCTTTCATCCTCTGTTTCCCTTCATATACTAAAGCCGATTGTAACATCACATTCAACCCAGACCACGACTAAAAATAAAATTAATAATTTTCAATAACCAAATGCTTAAAAGCTTTAAGTGGCAATCACTTTTACATTTAAAAAGGTCAAATTAAAATTTATCGGATTCTACGGCCTTCACTGACACACAACACAAGTAAACACAATTTTATACCACTCATAACAAGAAAAAATTACGTCAGAATACGAAAAAGTTATTTTAGTCAGTATACATGTATATGCATGTATATCTGTATAATTAAAATTATAATGTCTATGTCGGAACAGTAGTTTGAATTATTTCTCGCAGTTTAATTATTTATAACAGATTTTAATTATTTGTATACAATAGATTTTACTTATTTTAATTCTTATTTATTAATTGATATTTTTGTAAACTTCATATTTCATTTTTCTACAGTTTTGCAGTTCCACGTGTATTATAAACTGAAAATTCTTTTATTGTTTTAATTATTCTTTGCCTTTGTATAATTTCAAAAACAGGTTAACCAGTTTCATGGAAATATTAGATTTTGAAAACCTGTCTTTTCGAAAAAAATTGGCTTTTATGTAACTCATACAAACTAATTTCTCTTTTGAACAAAAATTTTAGAAATAAAATTTCGAAAATAGTTGAATTCACTTTTATTTCTACTCGACCAAAAAATCTAATAGTTATTTCTCATTCATGGACGTGTAAAATGCACGGGAAGACTTAAAAGGAGAAGTTGTAACGTCTAAGAAAAGGAGTAAAAAGAACTTTCTTCGTATTCAAAGGAATAGACTACAAGGTAAAACAATGACTCCAAACTTCTTCATCCGACGTGGTATGTGTAAATTGTGAATGTACGTTTCTTTCAAAGAGCATAGGAAGTTCTACCACTGTGTAACATAAAATATTCACAGTATATGCCTGTCCTATTTAATGTAGAACCATCATTCCGTCGAAACAATATAAGACATACACAGTGTTACATGGAGGTGTGTAAAGCCCGCAGTCATTTCTATAGAATAATTTTCCATACAAAAAGTACCTGTCAAATACCTACGTAAATACCTAAATTTCGTAATTTCATTTTGAAACTATACATTACTTTGGGACACCGGCGTCGATGTTTATTAATTATTTCAAAAGCGTATCAATCTTGATGTACATACCATAATTAAAGTTTATAGTAATTTCCATAAACGAACAAATTGGCAAACATTTTTATTCAACCGATATTATATATTGCAATAATTAAAAACTGTTAAATAACATAGTTAAACGTGTTTCTGTAACATTGTCATGAAACAACATTAAAAATAGAATACTTTGGTACACCAATACGCGTTTGTAACATAAACTATTTAGATTGAAAGCTCCAAATAATTTACTAACTGTAGCAGATCAATGCTTTTCAATTATACAGGTTTTACACTTTTAAACAATACCATTTATTTTCAAACATTCTATTTTTAACACATCACTGTAGATTCCAATGAATAATATGTATCCAGTAGTTTACAAAAATATGTCTAATTTTCAAAGGAACTAAGAATAGAAGAACAACCCTTTTCGTAATAAATTGCTGCACAATTACGATGCAATTACTAATAAAAATATTCTCATACTTCCAATTCTTTTTTAATTAATATTTATATTAAACTTTCGCTCCTCCCTTTATATTTTAATTGAACGAAACACTCATTGTTCGATATCACGATGGAAAACTTTTCGGAGGAACTAAAAGTAGAATAGAAAGCTCGATGCAGATCCCTGGTAACTACTAGCTCGAATATGTCTGACCATGGTCGGATCATTCTCCTTCGAACGACACTTTGAAACTCGAATTTCCAAGTCGTCCAGACTGTTCAGACCTAACCGGTCGACTAGAATGGTGTGCTCGTCAATGCCAGCTTTCGCTTCCAATCTTAGTTTCTATACTCGTCTCGAGAGATATCGAACATTCCGAAAATCAAGAATATAAGCACCGGAAATCCTTGTTCACAACGTCTTACGTTCTACGCTCCAGAAGATCTTCCTTACGGATTCACTGGCAATTCTGTGGAGCCCAGCTAGCCACTAACTCATGATATACAGCGACTGGCATAGTCGAGGTTGGTCTCTAAGTCTTCGGCAAATCTCTCGAAAGCGTGAGGATGAACCCGTGTCACGTGATTCGGGGCACTGTCTTTGTTGCGGACTGAGGTAGCCAGACTGTTGTTGGAAAGACACTTCCGCCTAGTACTCGATGGATCGTGATCTCGGATTTTGGAACTGTTGCGTCTGTCTCGTTTCCACTGTCAGGAATTCTCCTCAGTTTTTACAATTACACGAGATGTGCAATTTTTTCGCTGATTTAGACAAATTTATAAATCATGCGACTAAGTAGAAGTTAATAACTCGTGGATATTAAAAATTAATGAAACTTTGTTAATTTTGTTTAACCTTTTAATTGGTTGATACTTCGATCATAAACGTTTAGGAAAACATAAAGTAAGATAAATAATATTTACATAATAAATACGATGTAGTTTATACTAATTGGGGATAGTATGATAGAATAAAATGGATTATTTGTTGAATTAAAAAGATAAAGAATTTTCACGTCAGCGGTAAGAATTTCTTTGTCGTTTACAATTTTTTTTTAAAGAAGAAGAAAGTTTATATTTATTGTTTGTCTATGTATTTTTCAAGTGAAATTGAAAATTGATGGGGTTGTTTAGTAAAATAGAGTTTTAAAATAGAATTATAATTTAGTTATCAAAAACTTCATTCCAATGTTCTCTGCCGAATTCACCTATTAGTAATTCTTAACCTATTTACATAAATTAAATAAATTTTTGTTATGTAAAAGTTTTTTTAGCTAGGTTATGGTATACTCTTAAACAAAATTTACTTGTGTACCATATATATTGTTGTAGTTGTTAATATTTGAAGATAACCAACGACTTAGTAGTTTTATTTATGATTCCAAAACTTTGTTAACCATTTTGTTACAGTTATGGGTGAGTTTCGGTGTTCATTTGAGCGTCATTGTGTTCTACGAAGTTTTATGATTAAGATACAAGAGAAACCTGTTCCAACTCTTTCCAACTCCGTGTTTTACAGTCGATTTAAGAAAAAATGGCCATCCAAAATCGCTCCATTTCTCACATACCTGCATGTTCGTATTCGCTGTATCTTCGCAAAGTAAGTACTTACTAAGTAATTATTTGAAGGAATCGTTTAAATTATAAATGTGCAATAGAAAATGTTGTAGATAGATCTTTGTCTCTATTTTTTTTATTGTATTTAATTGAATTAGTCATTGTGTGGTATTTACATTGAAAAGTCGAAAAAATGATATTCGTATGTATATCACTTAATGAAGATAGAACAATAGGACCAGGATGTACGTACAGGATGTATATACAGTCAATTCTATTATTAATCATTGCAGTAAATTTAGTTATGAAAAATCTCATTCAGAATTATTAAAGTATATGCATTACATATTTAAAAAAAATGATAATTTAGTTATCAAAAACTTAATTTCAAAATTGATAAAGTTAAAGTATATGCATCGTATCTTTAAGAAGCATTATAATTTAGTTATCAAAAATTTCATTCCAATGTGCTCTGCCGTACAGAGAAACTGCCCCGCACAAAATTCAACCGTGCCTAAGAGGTTAAAGAAGCACATTTTTATAATTTTAGTAATTACGAAAGAAATAAGTGGGGACCAGTAATTTTGACTGGTTTGGTAGTTTCAGTGTTAAACGCGCGCGCGTTGAACTGTAAAATGATCGTTATAGCGAAAAGTTAGCTGATCCCTAACTTTGCTAACAATCGACATCGCAGCGTGAATGGTAGATCAATCAGCATCCCGATGTTGCCCCATCGGTGTTCGAAACAACTGGGTTCAGTCAGTACTAATTGCGAGACAAGGGACGAATGCGAAAGTTTGACGGATGTAGCGAAGAGGGAAACGAATCGGGTGTGGAGGAGGAAGGAGAGTTGGCCTTATCGTTAAAGGCTGCGATAGGGTACCTGGGAAGACGGAGGGAAGCCCTGGACTTGTTCTCATCGGAGCCGTTAAGGCCGGTGTGGTTCGAACGAGGCTCGGGGAGTGGATTTGATAAATGCCGTGACATCACGAGAGCAATTATCCCTGCTACACTCTATTTGCAGTTCCCTTGCTCTTTTATCTACCGCAGTGGTGAGCTCAGCCTCGCCTCCTTTCCATCAACGTCCGCCGAACCAAACATTTCCTTTCTCAGTCGTTGAATTCATGCGTGCAACTGTACCCAAAAGAAAAACCATTAAATCTGAAAACTCTGTCCCACCTGTCATCGGCGATTTATTCGTAGACGACGCAAAGTTGACATTTCGCTCGCGGGTTTGGTAGCAGCCCGTGAAAAAGCGTACCCGAAATCAATACCTAAATTCGGGATAATTAAAACGGGAAACCACTTATGAAACTGATCGAACGTATCGACGTTAACGTATTACAGCGAGAGCTTTCTCGATCACAACTGATAGGGAACTACCGAGTTCTTTGATCGGCAACGTTGCAAAGCTTCCGTGTTAATGAATTCTTTTGCCGGGACACGCCGGCCGACCTTTCCTCTCGTACTTTTCACCGTTCTCTATCCGGATGTTCGCCAATTAATAAGCGTCTCGGGCGCCGGTATTAACGGATTCTCCTTTGTGCTTGGCCGAATAAAAATGGAAAAGGAAAAAAATTGAGAAAGAAAAATGGAAAGAAAAGCGAGGATCGTGGGGAGGATCAAAGCCCTGGGGGATCCTGCAATTCGATATCGTAATGCCAGAAATTCGAGTGGTTATATCGAAGGCTCCGGCTTTTGTTAAGGATCACCGTTATTCCCGAGCCTGAGGGAAGAACGAGAAGCATGGTTACCTGAAATTCGCACCACCCTCGGTTGCGTGCGTGATTCGGCGGTCGCGTGATTCGCAGCCGTTATCGAAATTCCAAGGAATTCTTCCGGTGCGATGCGAAAAAGGGCCTTACGAGCGAACGAACCGCGTGCAACCACCATCGCCGATTTTCTGCGTGCGTGTGCAACACGTCCACCCATTAAAAAGGGACGAAAACTTCTGGGAAAAGTAATTTTCTTAATATACACGTGTTACGTTGACGTTGTTATCTGGTCATCGTTGCATTAAAAACGCAAATGGCAAACGGAGTGGCAAACAACGGAATGCCGCGCCGCATCGTGCGGCAAAGCGATTACATTTCTCTAAAAATTAAAGAATTTTTCGTAGAAATCAACGACGATTTCTGTTTAGATTGTAGTTGAAACATTACGGAATAAGGGAGAAGCAGATTTTTAGGCGGGGCAGTTTCTTTGTACGGCAGAGAACATTCGAATGAAGTTTTTGATAACTAAATTATAATTCTTCTTAAAGATATAATGCATATACTTTAATTTTAATAATTTTGAATCAGGTTTTTGACAACTATTGTTCAATCTTCATTAAGTGATATACATACGAGCATAATTTTTTCAACTTTTCAGTGTAAATACTACACAATAACTAATTCAATTAAATACATTGAGAAAATAGAGACAAAGATCTATCTACAACATTTTCTATTGCACATTTATAATTTAAACAATTCCTTCAAATAATTACTTAGTAAGTACTTACTTTGCGAAGATACAGCGAATACGAACATGCAGGTATGTGAGAAATGGAGCGATTTTGGATGGCCATTTTTTCTTAAATCGACTATAAAACACGGAGTTGGAAAGAGTTGGAACAGGTTTCTCTTGTATCTTAATCATAAAACGTCGTAGAACACAATGACACTAAAATGAACACCGGGACTCACCCATAACTGTAACAAAATTGTTAACAAAGTTTTGGAATCATAAATAAAACTACTAAGTCGTTGGTTATCTTAAAATATTAACAACTACAACAATATATATGGTACACAAGTAAATTTTGTTTAAGAGTATACCATAACCTAGCTAAAATAACTTTTACATAACAAAAATTGATTTAATTTATGTAAATAGGTTAAGAATTACTAATAGGTGAATTCGGCAGAGAATGTGGGAATGAAGTTTTTGATAACTAAATTGTAATTCTTCTTAAAGATATAATGCACATACTTTAACTTTAATAATTTTGTAATGCGGTTTTTGATAACTAAATTGTAATTTTTCTAAAAGATATGATGCATATATTTTAACATTAATAATCTACTGTAATAATTAATAATAGAATTGAGTGTGCTCAAATCACTATAATGGCTCATCGTAGTATAAGATGACATCCGTAGAAGCCACTATAGTGGTGCATCGTGCTTAAGAGGTTAACTTTGAAAGTCCTGTTTTAAACTTGAAATATTTAATATTGTGATTCATCTAATTCAATGTGCGGTTAGATTTCTGTTGTTGATAAGCAATATATCCTTTTCCGTAGTTTTGTCACGCTGATTTCAAATTTGTTCGCAAAATTTGTATACTTCTTTCGGATTTTGGAAAAATTTGACTTGACAGGTTGAAGGGTTAAGATTTTCCATAATTGACCGGTGCAGCAATTTACAAGTAACTGGAAAATGTTTTCAATTGTGACAATTAGTTTGCAGATTTCTATGGAACTTGTCTATGTTTCAAGAATATATCAACCCTTAACGGCCGAAAAACCTTGCTAAGGGGACGTAGCATTTATGCTATAGAAAACGAAAGACCACGATACGAGTACATGAAAACAATTTCATTATTACTAAAAAATATTTATACTTTATTACTTTATAATAAGCGAGTATTACATAAAAGATCCTGGCCGCTAAGGGTTAACGTTCCAACCATTTTGAAAATTTCTGTGTAGAAAATATATAACGGTTGCATACTATAATATTCGTACTGCGTTTGTCGTTTTAGCCGGTTCCATCTCTAAAGCCCAAGTATACATATTGAGTCTTAATTAAATTACCACATATGGGCATTACGGAACATTTTGGCGTGGGGTTGAACTAGATCACCCATGTATACATGCATGAACATACAGTAGTAATCTTACCATCTATATATCCGAGTACTCGGATTACTGATTATAACTCGAGATACGAATCGAAATCCGAATGTGGGTATCCGAATGTTCCTAAACAGATCCGAGTATTCGGTTTTCATCTAACAACAATGGAAACGAACAATTTCAACGACATATTTTAAAGTTGACAGTTATTTATGTGGGATTTAATCTTTTAGAATCTAACTAGATAGCGTTCCAGTATAAATGAGCCGTTTATTTTGATTTATTTATTATTGTGACGTAAATCCATTTATCTTTGAATCGATAAATTGAACGTTTGCGTTGGATTAAATTTAAAAATGTTGGTAACAGATAAAATAGTAGAATAATATTTTTGGGATTCTAAGGGTGTCCAATTTATCATCCCAATTAGCATAATTAACTTGACTTACGTCACTCTCAAAATAAACTTTTTCATCACCTCATTAACTAACAAATTTTCATGTAACAAAATTTTAATGATTTTAAATATATTAGTAACAAGTTGCTTCAGAATGAAAAGATCATCTGAAAATGTAACTATTATGGTAGCTGATTCTATTTTTTTAAAAATGGACTTACGCCACTTTCAAAATAAACGGCTTAAATATAATTTTTTTGCTTCAATGTTTCTCATTATTTATTGCATCTGACGGTATTATACACAATTGTATGTTTACCGTGTACATTGAGGTAATGATTATCTGGTTTTCTTTAACACTTCAACTGCTCAACCAACGACCTCAAAAATCCCACAAAATCAAAGTAATTTATTTAACAAAACAACAATTAAAAATTTTAAATGTATGGCAAAAATTTATCCTTCGACCTTCTTCTATTCTCCATATCTCACTTAAATTTAGTGCAATGAATATATTAAAGTAACAAATTTATTTTTAAACATGGACAAACAATTCTGTCACCCATATATGGGTGCCATGGCAGTTAAAGTGTTAAGAAGAACAAGTTCGTTTACATTTTTTGGTGGCAACATCGTCATTTGGCGGTTACAATGTTACTGCCGACAATCGTTCCGAGAGTATCGATCGTCTGAGAAACATAAAATGCTAGTCTGCATGCACGTAACAATGCAGGTCCTCCTATTCGAATGTATGATGGCCTGTCTCTTACGCTATACATACACGCAGGTGGATTTGGATTTTACAGATATTCAATTGCGAGTCAAGATTCGAATATTCACCGAGCAAAGCCCCACACCCTATAAAACTAAGCCCTATTCTTCCCTTGTACAAGAAAGAATAGAAATGTCTCTTGGCCCGTATTACTATTTCTAAAAAAGAAAATTCTAACTGCTATTGTAGTTTCACAGAAAATTGATTTTATATTGAAAAGAATGATGCGTGAGATGCGTTTTTTATTCAATTGAACAATTCGTTTAAATTTGATTAAATAACAAGTTAATTTAATAAAGACACTATTCATATAAAAATCTGTTGGGTTGTCTGGAAAGTTCGTGCCGATTTATTTTTATTTTTAATAAATATGTATCACAACTTAAATGCGTTGTGTTTCAATCTTACATGTATTCTTGGGAATTATTTTACTATACGTTGCCAGCCTATCATCTGTATACAGAAACTCGAAATAAAGATTAAACAAAAGAAGACGGTATTTGTTGAAAACCAATTTTATATGATTTTCATAGCTGCGAATTTGTTCTATCACTTAAAAATAGATTTATTCGTGTTGACGAAGTAAGATTTAAAAAGAATGTATTTATTTTAGTATTTCGTCTGTCCCTTTTGTGAAGTTTACCTTAATTTTGAAAATATGTTTCATTGAAAATACGTCACTAACCGTTTAAGAGTCTACAGAGCTACTGTTTGTAAATCCCGCACGTTATTGCATGCTTTATTGAAATTAAATTAAAACAAGTATCGCTTATTTCTTCTATCTATATACAGAGTGAGTTAAAATCTGTAGGAAATGCGGCATGAACTCAAAACGAACATTAAATAAAACAAAAAGTAAATTGAGAGGGTATTCATAGGAAAACAATATTATTTTCATTTAATTTTGACACCTTCGTATATAATTTCTGTCACTTAATTTGGAAAGTATTCTGCATTAAAAATGCGTCACCAACTGTTTAACCCTTAGCACTCCAATGGCGACTCTAAAAATTGCCATATTATTATTCGAATAATTTTTGACTATGTTTGGATGTAAAGAGTTGGTAAAATCCAAAATGTTACGTGTTTAGTAATAATAGTAAACTTTATACGTAAAAATAGAAATAAACCATATACAATAGAACTATTCTAAGTAAAAAATTGTCTCGATTTTGGAATTAAAATTGCTGCGTTACTTTTCACAAACTTCGCATAATATTGCATGTTTCACATAAAATGTATTTTAACACGTTTACTGCCCAACTGGCGACCTCGAAAATTCTATAAAATCAAATTAATTTATTTCATGAAGCAGCGATTGGAAACTTTAAATGTATGTCATACAGTTATCTATCAACCTTCTTGTATTCTTCAAGTATCAACTAAATTGAATGCAACGAATATATTAATGTACAAATTTATTTTTAAACATGGGCAAATAATTCTGTCACCCATATATGGGTGACATGGCAGTCTAAGTGTTAAAATGATAGTCAAATTATGATAACTATCGTTTATTTTTTCTATCTAGATAAGGAATACAAATTCAGAATGGTGATTCAGATTACTCGAATGTTTGTTCGCATAATTAGAGTATCACGTAAGCTTCAAGATAAACTGTGCAACGTTTCGGAGCTGAAAGCTCTAGTAAAAAAGAATTATTCGATATTTCTAATAGTATGTGTCATTCTGAAAATGAGTTACTCTAATTGCGGACTAGGTGACGTGCATTTTATGCATAGACTCGCACTGTTGGCAAGCTGCAGTTGACACGCTATTGCATGTTTCCATAAAATGTATTCTAAAATGATAGTCAAATTATGACAACTATCGTTTATTTTCTCTAGCTACGTAAAGGGTATAGCACGGAAATTGTGACTGCTCAAATGTTTGCATAATCTCAGTATCATGTAAGTTTCATGAAACACTGTGCAATGATTTGGAGTTAAAAGCTCTATTAACACTTTGACTGCCATGTCACCCATATATGGGTGACAGAATTATTCGTCCATGTTTAAAAATAAATTTGTACGCTAATATATTCGTTGCATTCAATTTAGTTCGTATCTGGAGATTGCAAGAAGGTTGAATGATAACTATGTGCGAGACGTTTTAAGTTTTCAATTGTTGCTGCGTTAAATAAACTACTTTGGTTTTGTGGAATTTTTTAGACTGTTGGTTCGGCAGTTAAATTGTTAAAAAAGGATTATTTGACGACTTACGTGACATACATTTAATGCATAAACTTGCAGTGTACAATATTGTAAAAAATAAGCAACTGATATTTTCAATCGCTTCGTAACCCTTCATTACGTGATTTTAATGGGATCATTCATAAGGCTAATCCATTTTATTGAAAGTTCTCGAGTAATTAGCAATAGAAGTTCTGACGTCTATCGAGTGTTAAGTAGTTAAATTAGTAGACACTCCGATTACGTGGCTCGTTTCTTCGCCCGGTTAAACGACCACAGCGCTCCGCCTACGTATTTTCATTTTGTCCCGCCTTTCACGAAAGTATTTCTTATTAAGCGCGCTAGCAACCGCTGTTACTTCCTTTCCGTATACATTATTAACCATGTTCCTCTAGTTTACCTTTCTTGCTTTCCCTTTCTTTTCTCTAAACGTACTGCGGTACCATCCATGTGCAGGAAAACCCGACTTCTTTCGTTACTGTCACGAAATTGAGATTTAAATACACTATTCCTTCCGCGTTTATACTACTAACAGAAAATTTTAAAGCCGTTTCGATGTAGCAAAAGCGACTAACTTCGCGAAAGTTACTACACGCCTGGCAGACACACGCAAAATGTTTTTCTATTATCAGGAAAACCGAAACCGCAGCAATACAAAACAAACATAAAACGTTAAATATGTTCTGCGACGTATGAGAATAATTCATCTCTGTTCTGTAACACATTGTACATACCAGACAATAAATTGCCACTTCCATCACTCCGTATTTTTGCGAGTATACATATACGTATGTATATGTCTGAGCAAACCTGTATGGGAGGGTAACTATCATTTGTGATCCACGTTATTTTTATCTGAACCGTGTTGGCCCTTTGCAAACGTATTGTGTATAAAAAGACACAATTTTAAACGCCACGTAACAAAGAACCCTTAAATGCTTTATCGATGAATTATAACTAAACCTTAAAAATATAAATTTACCTTCTAAAGAGAGAGGCGGGGCAATTCTGTAAAAATCGATTGCCAATCATTTTTAAATAAAAATTTTTAAAATATGTATTTTTATTACATTTTTACGATGAATTCAAATATGTAGCCTTTATTTTTCAGTACAGTGGACATACATTGTTAAAAAATTTCAGTTCGAATACTTTATTATTGTGGAAGTAATAATATTTTTTATACTGATATGTTACAACAGAGAATTTTTACCCATACCAATGAATCTTACCCAAACCTAACAAATTTTACAAATAGTTTGTTACAAACATCTCAGAAACTATGTCGAGTGACATAAATGAAGCTCATAAAAATCGAATTTTTATTCGGCTTAGATTAGATTTCTTAGGGAGGGGGTGCAGGGAGGATATATATACATATATAAATAAATAAATAATAATATAAATATATTATATATAAATATATTATGTATATAATTTATCAAATAATAAATTTATTCAATTTTATTAAATTTATATATATAAAAAAAATTATAAATGAATTATTTAAAATTATAAATGAGTTAGCTAAAATCATCCTAGCAGTTCTTTGCGAATATTTTGGAAACCAATGCCGAGTGGGAGTAACTTAGAAAAAGATTATTCATAACGATGACCCCTTGTTAACATATTTCAAGGTCGATGAAATCTGAGAGATCGTCTTTGTTGTAAATAATTAGCTATGTATGAATTCACAATTAATTTAGAACTTGCTGCTGATCGATTTTCACAGGATTCCTCTCCTCTTCTGTCCTCTAAGGACCAAAGTTAACAAACTAAAACTAAACGAACTATGCTAATAAAATCTCTGTTGAAGGAACGGTGATATGAACGTAAATTATAATATACTGCATTATTTTCAATATTGTAACTTACTAATGATATTTATGTATCTACTCCACGCGCAGCAAGTTCTGCAATGTAATTTCAACAAAAATATGGAAAGAGATGTATTACACGGTATTATATTAATACCCTGTACGACGTTCTAATAGGATTATCTGTACTTGCTACTGAAAATGATCCATCGCGAGAGAACTAATTGCGAATGAACAGCATTCTTTGCATGTACAATAACATCGTACTTGATACGTTATTAACGTTCATATAAATTCTCAATTTTATAGGACATGAAATGAAATTTTGAACGTAATATTCAATAAATAAATTTTACTTTTCCTGCATATAGTATGCATATTGAAAGAGGGATTTCAAAGGGGAACGAACTTATTTAAAATGAAAAATGCTTTATTGCTGTTCTGTGTCGGACGTGAACGGTGACTGGCTTCGTACTCTTCACGATCAAACGTTAGCCTGATCGCCGAGCTTATACGTTTTTTGTCAGTAGAACGCGAATCGTTGGATTGGACAACTAGTCGTTCTATGATGTCGATTTATGACGATGGCCGCACTTCACATTATTATTGATAAATGATGTTTTAAAGACTTTATCTTCAAGAATCAGAAGCCTACTCAATTTTTAAATTCACATAAATATTTATTTGCATGCTAATCAATTGCCTTAAAATGGCATAAGATTACTTTTAACATTTTCTCCTAAACTACTGAATATATATAGTTACAATCCACCTATTTTACACTGATTTCGAAGTAATCCAAATTATGTTATTTTCTACCTATGATGTTAGAGTGTTATACGAAATAAAATAGTATGTTTTAATTCTAAATGTTAGAACAAAATTTTAAAGCAATATATTAGTACGAGTAATTACATTATCCAGCAATAGTATCTTAGTATGGTGCCTCAATGTCGCCAATTTTGGCTTTATTAAATACTTTTTGATTTTGTAGAATTTTTGAGATTGTTGGTTGAGCAGTTAAAATCTTGATACTGCAGTTTCTGGGAAAGTTAAAGTAACCTGTTTCAGATTTTGGATTTTACAGTTGTTAAAGGCATATATATACTTGTGTGAGGACTTATTTTATAGATTGATTCAGTTCTACAAGTACTGCGATAGAAATCAGTAAAAATATCAATTCCCTACTGCAATGCATATATTACAATTGAGTGGAGCCACTTCAATCAGGTGGAACGTAAAAGAACCGTTCGAAGGTGTAGGCTGTATTCCATTTATAGTGGCAGCCATATACTTAGGTACACTCTATACTTTAACCTCCATACTTAATATATTTCTTTAGAACACGTGTAATGGTGTTTATGGGCTATTTCCAAGAAGTATCAACCTTGATATACATACTATACCAGCATTGAAGTTTCTATACATTTCCAAATATGAAACAGTTTCCTGAACTGAATGAAGAACTCAAAAGATTTTTAAACCTTACTTTCCCCAATTGTAAAAGATAAGGCCAATATTTAAATTTCTATCATCTTTACAAATAAGTGATACAACCATAAATCTGGACACATTTTAAGGCTCCGCTCTTACAAACTAGAGTTCGCTTTCCTCTAAGATATTTTTACATAATGTAGCATATGCATACAAAAAACATATAGTTCACTAAAAATTTGAAAAAAATTCTTTCGAATATGAAACTGCCATGAACTTGAAAACTAAAGTCATCTCGATACAATGACTCCTTGAAAAATCATTCTCCTTGATTCTGATGAAATTCAGTAACATATCAGTAAAATCCAGTGCATACGTAATTAACAAGAATCTACAGAATATATTTCCTAAATTTTTATCGCACAAAAAATTTGTAGAAAACAAAATTACGGTCTTTTTTTACAATTTGAATTGTGTACTATATTTCAAAATGGTAATAATTATATGGAAAAGAAATTTCCTCACAGATTTCACTGATCTCGAAATGTGTTGTCTATGTTATATTATTGTTAATGTTATTGCCGTTTGGTCGTCCCATTTTAGATATTCGCAAAAACCGTGTAGGATAACTACGGCAAGCTCCGTCTTTCCCCAATGACTGAATTTACCCTTAATGGCTACGGAGGGACTCCGCCCTTCTCCTTACACCCCCTCATAAGAAATCTAACTGAAATCTAACTCACTTCCACAATATCTCCGCTCACTCTCGCGAGTAATGCGCAGGTTAAATCGGATTCCAATTAGGGTTGTAAATTCCAAATTCTGCATATAGTGAATGCGTCTGCTCTTAAGATTGTCAATATAATGCTCGCCGAATTAATATTAGACAACTGAATCACGCAATAGAAATACAGTGGCTCATGGAAGTATTCCGACACTCTTTGAATCTAAATAATTTTTTTACGATTGGACCAATCATCTTGGCTTTCCTTGAGCAATCGGATGCATCGATGTACTAAATGATATCCGAAAATGATTTTGAAAAATTGCAAATGGTATGAATTACATGACAAATAATGAAGAAACCTTTTAAATATTTTTCATTTTATTTTATTCATTTAGCATACTTCTTTGTGCTGAGTACATCGCCTCGGTTTTTACGAGGCTAATACAAGTGAGTTCAAGCAAAGTTGAAGGTTGCAAGGTTCGATCGGTTCGCAGATAACCTTATTATTGCTCGAAGGATAGTTTTTTCCGCCCTTGTCGACTTTCGTCTTCACTCTTCACGAATTTGTCGCGCGCTTTCCAAGAAGAAGGCCTAAGTTTCCACCGCTTTGAAAATTTCACCAACCCCAATGTCATTTCCCTCTCCAATGCTTCTTGAACGCGTTGAGCTGGTCGTCGGAGAAGGATGTTCGGCAATAATACGGAAATCCCAAGTCAGACCCGTTGGCGGAATCCGCAGCTAAAAACCTCAGCGACCCTTCGGCCTTAGAGCTTTATGGCACGGTTCTCGCCACTGCAAGACCAAAATAAATCATGAATAAGATCCTAAACATTCTAATTGATTTTATTACTAACAAGAGAATATATTCACATGCGAAAATCCGAGTTTGATGAAACTTATGGGAGCTTGTAACTTTATTGTTTAAACAAAAAGCTTTTGTTAAAATTTTCTTGCGCGACTACATTTCCCATTGAAAAACACACAATTTAAAAAAAATATTTGTCGACCTCTAGTTTCCGAGATATATCTCAAAAATACCCCAACTTTGAGGGCTGTTTTCACCCCTTCAAAGTGGATTGTGGCCTATAAAAAAAAACACGTGTCAAATATTTTTCAAAGAACTATTATATATATATATTAATAACTTCAATAATAGTAAACTAGAAAATTTAAAGAGTAAAATAGATTTTCTAAAAATCTAGAAAATCTAAAGAGTAAAATAGATTTTCTAAAAATCTAGAAAATCTAAACCTACCCGCTGTGGTAGGTTTAGCATTAAACCTAAGCACTTGAAACCAGAGACGTTACGGTTTCATTGCATTCCAACAAACATAATATAAATAATACCGTGGCACAATTCTTGTGCAAAATTATATATAAAATTGTTATTTAGCATAAAGATCTGCAGTCTACTTATTAAACTGTCTGCCACTGTAAACTACACCGACACAAAGACCAGCAGCCCAGTTAGTAATATCATTGAGCTGACTCTCGAGTATCGAATAACATGGAGAAATTGAAAAGGATTTCATTGGATATACAAGACATGTCATAACTCTTATGTCTTTCATTGATATCGGTACGACCATCGCTTAACAATCGGTTGGATGCGAGTGCACAGATGCACGGCTGGCTTATCGTTCGATTCGTATCCATAAACACCACTCTTAACCGCTTTATCTTCCGGGTCGGTACACGTATAATGCCTCCGACACCAGGAATCGCTGACGATCGTAAATGTCCTCGTAAAAAGCTCGATGCACACGACAACTCCGGTCGCCGCGCCGTCGCTGCGGCAGAAAAGCACTTCGGCCCATTTTTCCCTTGTCCTCTTCCTGCCCTCTCCTCGTGAAGCAGCAGCCGTGGGTGGTTTGATCGGCCCGTACCGTGACTGAAAGGTACAACGCGGCTTCGCCGACCGCTGTCGACCTTGTTATCCTTTGCTTTCAGGACCGCGAATTAACGGCGGATCCGATTATACGAGTCATTTACGGGAGCGAAGCAGTCCCGAGCGGCGCGGCGCGACGCGACGCGGTGCAGCGCTGAGCGGCGGCCATTTCCAGGCGTTCGAAATAGGAGGTCGCCTTTCGAATATTATCATTCGAATATAGCCCCCGAACTCCATTATCTGCTGCGGTGCAACTACTCGAAACTCAGCGCGCCATTAAACTATGGGGTCAATTTGTCCGGAACGTGTACAGCCCCCGGAACTACGTCCGCCAAGCCGCCTCCGCGCTGCGAGGATGGGAAAGAGGCGCAGAGAGAGGCACTGGTTTCATGCACGGAATTACACTTGTTCTCCATTAATTTGATGCGAGATCGATAATGTGCGCTCCGCATTGTGTGCCGCGATAAAGCTGCTGCGGGCGAGTGACCAATGAAAAATCTGTGTGCGCGCAACCAAGTCCTCCTGCGAATTTTATAAAATTGTTACTCGAATCGTCTCTCAATACGATCATTTGCGGATGAATATCAGATGAATGGGTTACT
>CM052096.1:11241639-11256589 GCA_028453745.1 Agapostemon virescens | reverse complement strand
GATCATCATTTACTCGCTTCTTCAGCTAAAGCACAGTAGGTCCTCTGTTAAGAATAAATAATTAACGTGGATCAAATGTTAAACTAAATAACTGAATTTATTTAGCATTTTTATAATGAATACATGTGCTTGGTTCGTCGTCTTCCTTTCTTTTATTGTTTTACATTTGTTTCACTTGAGTTTCTTGATGACCAAACTCGTTTTCTATATTGTACATTCCAATAGATTATCTCCTTGCTTCTTCAGCTAAAGTATAGTAAGTTCTCTGTTAAAAATAAATAATTATTGTGGACCGAAAGTTGAATTGAATAACTGAATTTATTTAGCATTTTTATAACCCATTATTATAAAATAGCATTAAATAACCCAACTCAGGGAAATCCACGTGCTACATTATTTATTGTACCAATTAATAAAAATTAAATCCAGCGTTAAAATTGAGTGAATAATAAACGAAGGGGCGTGTTTCCCTGTTTAGTTCGGATAATCAAGATTCTATTATATCGTATCCTGTATTTTTACAGAAGAACAGTGTCAACTCTCATCCGCGTGATTGCTGAGACTTAATCTCGGTTGTGACATTTTTTTCAGTATAGATTTCGTTCATTTATAAGCTGTTCCGGTGTGATAAGTATTTAATGGAATAATTTTGCGAGGGAAAATCAAACGAAAATTAAGAGTGACAAGATTGCAATTTCGGCTCTTGTTTATAAATTATTATTGATTAAAGTCTACCCGCATATGAGCCAATCCCCTGTTTCTGTTCCGCGCGCGGTGCTCCATTATTCGCGCTTATTCTGACTTCATTTATGCATGTCACTATTGGTGGATCAGATGTGTACATTTATCGTTAATAACTTTGAAATGATGTCGATACAAACATTAATATTATTGATTTAGTCTTATTATACCCCGTGCGACCATCCTGTAAAATATTTATTACATTTACTGAACTCCTTATATTTAATTTATTAGCTTTATTCTATTCTAATTTATTACCATAGTTAATAACGATTTCAATAATAATCGAATTAAATGTGTGAAATAGCCATTAACAAAAGTTAATACTAATTTTAATAATAACCGAGTTAAATACATGGAACTCTCGAACAATTACAGTTTTATTAATCACACTTTGTTATACATTCATCTTTGTAAGCATTGTTTTCGTTGTTTTTGTAGCTTTTTATGGTGAGCAACGCGGACGATTTATTATCGTTATTCATTAACTCTAAACAACTCGATTAACAGTTCAGCTTCCAGCATTTTCTCTGTAATTTCGACCAATTGCAATTTTTCCAAAGTTATTTTTGCGCACCACCAGGTAGACACTGAAAGTTGAACATTTCCTCTGCAAGTTTCCCAAAGTTTCTTTCGCATACCAACTAGTTAACTAATCCTCTTAACGTCTCAAAACATTTCAAATTGTTTGAAGTCATTTAAAAAAAACTTATTCTGTTTTAAAGCACCTACGGACACTTTCTGGATTAGCAGTAATTCTTCGCATATTATTCCAGGCATAAAATCATCGTTAGATAATAATCTCAAGAAAATACGGAACCATTTCACCTTAGAATAACTCCAGGTCATTTAAAAAGACTTATTCTGTTTTAAAATATCTGCAGATACTTTTTTAATCAGCTGTAATTCTTCGCAAATTATTCCAAGCATAAAATCACTGTTACATAATAATCTCAACAAAATACCGAATAATTTCACCCCAGACAGGTCATTTAAAAAAACTTATTCTATTTTAAAATACCTACGAACACTTTTTATATACATATATTATTATACATACATATTACTCTGTTGTCTCAAATTACAGGTAATCATTGTTATAATAAATGCATAAAATCTGCAATCTAGACTACACACTAAATCTCTTGAATTTCCATATTCATTAAACAAAATATTTTAATTTTTGGAGATTGTTTGGTATGTTATATGAATATGAATATCGTGTTAGATAAACTCACTTATGTTGTACACAATGCAAATTCTTTTTGCTGTCATGTGGATATTAATTTTCTATTAACAAGGCATTATTTGTTCTAAAATACTTAGGCTGCAGATTTTATGCATTTATGTCAAAAATGGGCAAATTACATGTGAAATAATGAATATACTTAAAAAGTTTGAAAATATTCTTATATTACTTCTAACTTTTTAAAATTATTTTGAAAAGAAATAGATTTATAAGTAGTTCTCACATGTTACAATTAATATATACAACTTTTATATTGCATAAAAATCCGTGGTATATTCATAACAGAATACAGGGTTCATTTATTTTTAAAAACGATTCAACAGGTCTCAACGCTGTAGAAAAATACGTAACTATAGAACATATATACATAAAAATTTTTAATTGGTACTGTATTACCCCCACTTCCTAAAATGATTAAAAAGAGAAATAAATGTCTATACATTGTATATTATGTATACATAACAATGTATAGTTATAGCATCTTACGATTAATACAGCCACCCTTTATTTCGCATAAAAATCCGTGGTATGTTCATAATTGAATACAGGGTCCTATTTATTTTGAAAAACGATTCAACAGGTCCCAACGGTGCAGAGAAATACATAAATGTAGAACACATATACATATAGAAAATGGTACTGTATTACCCCTGATTTTCTAAAATTATTAACAGAAGAAGTAAATGTTTATGTAGCTGTATCTCACGATTAACACAGCCACCTTTAATTTTGCATAAAAATCCGTGGTATATTAATTAAAGGATTACGGTGTCTGATTAATTCTCAAAAAAAAAAAACGATTCAACGTGCTCAGTAGCGCTCAATACGAAAATAAAATAAAAATCTACAAATTCTCGGGCGATTTTCGCCTTACAAATTCTTGGGAACTCGGATATTGCGTTACTTAGTGGTAACAACTCTTATAGCTGTATCTCTCAATTGCTTAGCCCTATGGAACTCATAACACTTTTAAAGACCGCGATAATATTCAATTGGACGTGAAAGGGGCGACTGTAAAGACGAAATTACGAGGTCATCAGGCGGCGTCCTGGCGCCACGAATTTCCATTAAAAGCCCTAATTAATTTCCATCGCGAACACCTAGCTCACCCGGCGAACTTAGATTATTTATAGAATGTAATGAAGGCGGGCGAGGTCCGTGAATAAAATTCGCCGGTGTCCCAGAGAGCGAGCTCGGTTTAGTCGGCCCATTACAGCTCATTCGGATTACAGAAAACGCCCGGTGTGTTCCGCGGCAGATAATACGGGGGCGGTAGTCGCCCGAAGAGATAACGTGCCGCCGCATCTTTAATAAATGCTCGCGCGGCCCGAGAATTCCGTGCGAGAACGCCGACAAAGACGCGGCGGACACGGCGCGGGGGTAGCGGCACAGGGATGAAAACAAATAATCCAACGACACCAGGCGTGACGTGCGAATACCAGCCATGAATATTCAAGCCGATTATTTTGTAGTTATTCATCGGTTAAGTTCGGGAGACGAGACCGGCAGCAAGTTAGTTACAATGGCGCAGTTAAGAAGTTTGCCGCGGCCTGATATCCCCTCCACCGCGCGGTTCATTCTCTCACGAAACTCGCCTCGGATTACGCCGACACGATGGGAGCTCATTTATTTATTGCAATCTAATTTCAGGAGTGTGTCCGAGCCGAATCGTGTCGTTGGTCAGCGATCGCATCATGGGCCGAGTACCACGTGGATGTCGTACCGCGATGGGTCAGACGGGGTTAAATGTTTTAAAGGGGTTTCGCGACCCCTGGAAGTTTCTTGCTACAAGTTTCATGAGGGTGTACTCCATTTTCTGAGGATAGCCGTTTAAATTTCAGAGTACAACGTGCACGTGGAATCTATGAGTTCCTTCAGTATTCTCATAATACCAATGATGAAGTATGTGATATATGAACTTTGGCTTTGAATAGGGCTATGTAATAATATACTGAAGTTTCCCGGAGATCAGTGCTGTCTTCTTATACATAAGGAGATAGTGTTCATTAATAATAAGCATGTCGACTGGTATTTGTTCCTACCTGTACTTAGTCTAAGGTTGAAATTGTTCCGTATTTTCTTGAGATTATTATGTAACGGTGATTTTATGCTTGGAATAATTTTCGAAGAATTACTGCTCATCCAAAAAGTGTCCGTAACTATTTTAAAATAGAATAAGTTTTTTAAAATAATCTGTACTTAATCTAAGGTGAAATTGTTCCGTATTTTATTAGATTATTATGTAACGGTGATTTTATGCTTGGAATAATTTGCGAAGAATTACTGCTCATCCAAAAAATGTCCGTAGGTATTTTAAAACAGAATAAGTTTTTTTAAATGATCTGGAGTTATCCTAAGGCGACAATTGTTCCGTATTTTATTAGATTATTATGTAACGGTGATTTTATGCTTGGAATAATTTTCGAAGAATTACTGCTCATCCAAAAAATGTCCGTAGGAATTTTAAAACACAATAAGTTTTTTTTTAATGTCCTGTATTTAGTTTAAAATGAAACTGTTCCATATTTTCTTGAAATTGTTATGTAACAATGATTCTATGCTTGGAATAAAATGCGGAGATTGTTCATCCAAAAAGTGTCCGTAACTATTTTAAAATAGAATAAATTTTTTAAAATAATTTTTACTCTGTTATGTTATATATATTATTATATTACTGTGGTATATTATTATATAACTCTATATAATATTATATAAATTGTACAATATAATATATTATATATATTAATGTATACATAACGTTCGAACTAAACAAATTATTAGAGAATGGAACAAGTAAATTTTTATTTCGCAAGAAAATATTAATACTTACTGAAGTAAAGGGTGTAGACAGATAAGAGAATTAAATATGCCTCCCATCAAATTGATCTCTCTTCGTACCCGTTAATAGGGCCTTCACAGAAATCCCTTTGTTCTCAGCTTTAAGAAGAAACCCCTACAAAAAGTACAGTTATAGGATGAGCACAATTAAATTAAGTTTCTATTCTGCTTAACGAAAAATTACGAAAAAACCATGAACATTCAACTTGATAGCATACTTGACTATAATTTTGTTTCCGAATTTATGGTAGCAACATGGATTGCAGATTATGCTCTTCAAAAGGAAAATGCAGCGAACCAAGATATATGTGTTAAACTTGTTGTGTACCATTACACGTAAGCGATTGCTACACTGTTTAGCATACCAAAAATGAAAGTTAAAGAATTGATAGTTAAATATTAAATAGAATTTATCGAAGTTTACTTACATTGTTTCACTTGCACATACAATTACGAAATACCAGATTAAGGACTACATTAAATTTGAGTTATAATTTTATAGTAATAGATTGTTTATTGTTTTAAAAATATTAGAAAGTAAAATTTAGAAGTTTAATTTAAGTTGAGGACTGGATTATTTGGGTAATAGCCGGTGACGTGAGATAAATTCTGAGAAACATTGCCGGTCAATAATGTGTTAAGTATATTTGATAAAGTGTACTGTTGAGATATACTTTAGATGATATATGAAGTTAATTAATTCATACGAGGCACATGGTCACTGCATTTTCACAGTGACTCCCAATGATACATTTTTGACACACTTGCAGTGGCTCACGAAAGTATTCGCACATTCTATAAATCTAAATAACGTTTTCAAAATTGAACTCACGATTTGATTTTTCTGGAGCAATTAGAAGTATCGATTTACTAAATGATATGCGTACAGAATTTCGAAATAATTCTAATTGGTAGAAATTGCATGAAAAATTGCGGGTCAACAATGTGATAAAACAATATAAAATATTTCACTTTCTATCGATGCGTATTCAGAACTTTATCCCGAATGAAATAGTACGTTTTAATCTAAAGCCTTGAAATGAAATTATAAGACGAAGGTTTTATTAAGATTTTAATAAGTTTTTTTTGTAATGCAACTTTTTATATGCCACAGAAAGAGAAGATATTCAGAAGAAAGAAAAAAATCGCTCGAATAAGAATTAATTTGGCATAATCAAGTGAATCATCGATAACAATAATTTTTAAATGTAGCCAAGACATAGTGTCACCTATATACGATAGAAGCAGTAATTATCGTGTTGCAGAAATAGCAGTTGACGGTAAAAAATTCGCTCGGTTGTTATCGTCCAATGTATCTTGGGCCACGAGACTGAAGCGAAACATTTCCAGCAGATACATTTTCATTCGCCGGTCTAATTCGGCCCGTCCGCGAGTCTAATTACGAATTTACCGGGGCAGGAAAGGGTAATTTGTAGACTGGATTAGCCGGCGTCTTTTCTCACGGCTTGGAAGACTTTCGGTTAAAGATCGTGGCCCGACGTGGAGGAACGTAATTCACCTGAACGCTCCTCGTACTTTACAAGGGTTAACGAAAGAGGCCGTGGTAATTGCAAAAATCACGAAAAGATTTATCTCGACGGTTCAGTCTCGTTCTCTAAAAATTTTTTTTAATCCTTTCCTCGCACAGTTCGCGTGGTGCTCTTTTTATTATTCGAATCATTTGAATCTAACGATTAAATTTAACGCGGCAGCACTGGGAAAGTAACTTTATTTGTATAAACGCGGACTATTTCACCGTACAACGATTACATTTCCACAGCTCAAATATTTTAAGTAAATAGGTCTTGTTTGTAATTCAACCCGGTTGAATTTGCACGGATCTATTTGCAAATATTGATGGGAGAATGTGCAATAATAAAATGTCTGATTCGCGATAGATGGTACCGATAACACGCGAATTAAAAGTTTCTGTTAATACCGCTTGCGGTGCTCTGAAATTCGTTATGATTTTAACAACGGTTTCCTTATTTTTACGCTACCTTAATAATGTATTAATTGTTGTTGTTAATAATCGCGTATTGGTTACGCAATTTTTAATTTATAATATATTAAAAATATTTAATTTTGACTGGCCCTATAAAAATGATAAGATTCAATTTATTTAGATTTTGTGCGATTTTTATTAAAATATATGATTTAATGGAGAAGCGAATGCATTCAGTTTCTACGAAGGCAATTTTGTAACTTCAATAATTGTAGAATAAAAAGTCTCAAAAGGGTTATTCAACTCCCTGTGGTAATTTTAATGTTGAACATAAATTTCTAATAATTGTTATGAAATAGAAATTTTCTTTTTATTATGTTCAGAGTAATATAAAATTGTAATACTAGTTTTATTGAGTTCGGTAAAACGTGCTACAAACAATTCAGTAATTACGAGAAATTGTAGTACAAAACCTGTGTGAGTTGTGAAATGACAAGATCTGTTGTACAATTTTAAATTGCAGAGGAAAATGCTTCATTTTCTTAAATAATCTTTTCTTTGTGTGACTAAAAAGTATAACATAATTTGCATAAAAAATAATAACACTGTTAACGCTCTGTTGAGCATTTTGTAAAAGGGCAAATGAATCGGCAGATTTTTAATAATAATTATAAATAATTACAGTTGAAATATGCGGCTAACACTAGAACAACCGAATAATAAACGATGTATATTGCTTTGTAATAATAACGAGACTGCATCCATTAAAACTTTATACAATATTTATTGTAAGGTATACGTCATTAAAGAAGTACATCCGAAAATTTCTGATGAAAATATTTTTATAACTTCATCTTCAAATGCCCTTTTTCGCTATTTTCACGATTTCATTTCAATCTTAAACTTTTAATTTAGCAAAGTAATAATTGAAAACTAAATTCTCAATACCTGCATGATTTCTAGCTTCTGACATAACACTTTAACACGTTGAATGCTATGTCAGTCCCTGGGGACTGACGGTATCAAATTTACAAATTAATATATTATAGATAATTCAGAGAATATTAAGAAATATCAGCACTATTTCAATAGATACGATTGAAACAGAAAAGCACAAATGGGCCAAGCGAGTCTTTTGCTTATGCACAGTTGCATTATTTCCGTTTAAAGGTAAATAAAATGTGACGCGGAAGCTAAACAAAATGGCTCCGCATTAAACGTGTTAATAATGGAACTTATCACTATTTGAATCAATTTCAAATCATTTTACCTAAAATAAAATATAGATTCGAGATAAACAAGTTCGTGGCATTTACTTTATTGTTTGATCAAAGTGTTACATTTAAACGCGTTTCCGGAGATCCTAAGCATTGTAATTTAGTGTAACAGAGTGCACATAGTTTCACTCCGTGTAGTTTATTACGCGTCCCAGGTGCTCAGTGTCATTTTCTGCACACTGAGAAGAAGGTACCACGAACATGTTACCTTCGTATACATTGACAAAAGGGAATCCAGTTTTAATGATTTTGACCCTGACACATGTTGTCCAGGTGAATATTCCGAAGAACTTTCAGCTATACTTGTGTCCGTCACTTGCCCTTCATGTCCGAGATGGACGCAGAAAACTATAGTTAAACTTAGGTTACAAGTACACTTCACTCTGGGACAAGTTGCCGCCGAACGGTAATTAAAATATACAGAATCGAGTATAGGCTGTCATAGAGAAGGTATAGTTGAAGAGTCGGTTGGTGTCAGAGTGGCGAACGAATGAAGACCATGCTCGCAATTGTTACGTTGCCAGTAGGTTCGCCGTGCGCGAGTTCAGCTGCACTGTCAATTGAAGAACACTTCAGAGGAAAATGCAACGAACGTGCAACGAAGAAACGACTGAGAGAATAATTTAACATTCGCACGTCCGGAATTATGCTAGTCCTCTACAGTCTCTATCCATAAGATCGTGATATTAACCCTTAGAATTCCAATGGCTCCTCTGGGACGACACTAAAATTTGCCATACTATTATTCGAAACCACTTTTACATCACTGTGTTTGCATTTGAGAAATCGGTAAAATTGAAGAGTTCCACGTACGAGTAATAGTAATAAAGTTTACCAGATATGTAAATATAAAGTAGGAATTTTTATATAGAAAATACACGTTTAGTGTATGAAAATTATGCAAAATATTTTATTCGAAGTATTACCCATCGATAGCTATACGTTTTTCTCATTTCTCTGACAATTTGTGGATGCCACTCAAAAAAACTGTTCCTCTTTTGAAGCAAACCAATCATCGAGACATTTTTGTACATTGTAAATTACTGTAAGTGTAAGTGTAAATTATTTCTTAACTAAACTCCTCAATCGTTTCTTTGACCAAAATCACTTTCTGTTGCTGTTAATCCCACTTTCTTAGCTTCTGGATTTTCCACATTGCTTTCAAACGTATGGAGACGGCTTCTCCTGTCACATTTAACCCTTTTAGTGCCGAACGACGATTTATTGTCGTTTGCAACACTTGCGAAAAGTGCCAACGACGATATATCGTTGCGTATTCGATCGGTCTTATTATTCGTATTATGAGCGAACTCTATCTCGAAATAAGTTTATAAAACTTTATTTTAAAAATAATTTTAAAAGAATTTAAAAAATCGTTTTTGGGTTTATCTTGTGATAAAATAAGGTTTGCTCTATAAATGCCCCGGAGTAAGTGCTGTGGGGTCCCAAGCCTTTGCAAATTCGTTAAATTCGCTGTCTTCAAACTTTTTCGATGGTCATCACGTTCTACGTTTTCACGTACTACTTTTGAATTTTTTAAATGATTCAAAGCACTGTTATTTACCAAGAGCATGCTCACCGTAAGCTTCGACAAGCATTCGATGCAATTCTGTAGCAGTTTTCTTCAAATGGTAACAGAAAATCAATGCTATCCGCAAATCGTAATTTCCAGGCACAAAGTTGGCATGTTCAACGCTATTAAAAACTATGCTATTGTGTGAAACTTGTATGGCTGTGAGTGGAACATCTTTATCAGATGTCGAAACAAGAAAATGGCGTCAACGACGCGGTTTGACCGTAACTACATTGACAGCTACCACTATGTATGGGCAAATTATAGTTTTATATTTGCAAACCTAGTAGATACATGAAAGGAAATGATCCATGTACAATGGAATTATATTAGGTCAAAAAATGTCTTTATTTTGGAATTAAAATTGCTTGGAGTATAAAGGGTAAATACTAATGAGGCAATTTGGGGAGAACACATTGAAGTAACTTTGAGAATATTCAACATTAGAACTACTATATTAAATATTTGTCTGTAAACAATATTTCGTATTAGAAGTAGAAAATGAAAATTCACTGGATTGCTAATGTTGCTTAAATGTGATAAAACGTTGGTTTTCGTCGTTGCTCTTTTACTAGATGATGAATTGATGAGAGAGAAGGGCTTTATAATTGCTGATATTTATATGAATTAGAAGAGTAAACAGATAATGAAATGTCACTATAATGAAGTTAAATACCATCTTTACGCGGCAGAAAGTTCTTTTTGACTCGTTAAGTTATTCCAACTGTATTCCAAAGTATAACTTGAAACTGTAACAACGAATTACCAGATCATCGATCATGCACTTCGCGACTGTTCGATAGTAGGTTGAATAATAGTAATGTGTAATTAATAGTAATGAGCGAACGATGATCGTTTAGAAACAATGTGAACTCCTCATTCTTCCAGAAACACAACGAACTCGAATTGAATCAACAATTACTTTATTTATTTCTAATAAATTTACTCTGAATCCATTTTACCTTTTCTATGTAACCCATTCTAATAAAATCAATCAAACTGATAATATAGCATAGTATTACTTTTTATTAACATATTCTTTATTAACCCCTTTGCATACAACTTGTCATCCATGTCGTGTGCCATTGTTGACTTTTCGAAGCAAGAAATATATGACTTAGACCACTTTCATAATTATGGGCACATATAACTGTTCAGTTGAACCAGTTAAGTAATATTCTTCGGACACGTCAAATTTCATTTTATTTGTACGCCAAGGATTTAATATTATTAACGTTGTCGACTATAGCTGTTACCGACGAAATTTGTTGGTTTAAGTCGTTGCCGGTCTAATCCGAAGTCAACGAAGTCGGTGAAAACGGTGTCTGTGGTTTCAATGGAAATCGTCCATTTCACACGTTGGAACGTACAAAATGTAAGCGTTCGAGATAAATACATTCGATCGCCGTCGAAAACGAGTTTTAAATAAACACTTATTTTCCATAAGAATGTCCATCGGTAAAATACATAAATTAATTTGACGCCAATATTTTCCGTATCTTCGAATTCGATTACAGACGGAGTTTTTTCGCGGAAGTTAAATATTAACATGAGTCGATTTCTATTCAGAAAATCTCGAACGGCAACCGTACGAGAACGAAAGTACCTCCAGTACATAGAAGCTTAACCAAGCAATCAATGTAAAACATTTCCCGACCGAGTCGACCCCGGGAGCTAGACCCCCGAAGATTTCAGATCGTTGCTCATTGTTTCCCTGCGAACTTCGGATTCAGGTCTCCGTTCCGAAGCGAGGATTACGTATTCCCGTGCGAAGAGTAAATAATACCACAAGAGATCGGTGGAATTCGACGGAGGGATCTCCGGAGCGGGCCGCAATTTGCGAATTCGGTCTCAATCGAGGATGATGGGCAGCTTACCTGAAAGTGCTATGCTCGCATGTCGATGATTGGATCCCGGGATCCCTTACGAATCTGTGGAGCTTTTCTTCGTGCGCTGGGTTCCACGTGCTCTCCCCGTAGCTGCAACACAAGAGGCCGTTTTGCAGATCGCGTAGCTACCGGCAGGCAAATAGGCGGGAGTGATAACGTGGCGAAAAATACCAGTAATTGGAGCACCATAATCGCATTATCCGATTGAAATGTTTGCTCCAGGGGCTTGCAGACTGGCAGCGGCGCTGCGGCGGTCGCGAAATGAATTGAGCGTTGATTAATTAATATTTCGTTCCATTTATACGCGTATCCATTAAAATTGAGAGTCCGCGAGGGTTGGAGTCGCGAATAAAACAGCGAGCAAAATATATGGAAAAAAACACACACAGAAAAAAAAAAAAAGAATCTAAAGGACGGAAACACAACGTTCTCCGGCGGCACGGTGCTTCTCGCTGCAACCCGCGCGAGGTACCCGCTGCACGGTGAGAGAGAGATGAGTTAATTGTGTTTTGTAGCAGACGCCCAGTCGCCGCTAATAATTTAGCGATATTGCGCGTGGCAGTGATCCGCTAATAAACGAAACAATGTTACGAACGGGAACGTAGCTCCGCGGTGTAATGAATTTCGACGTCGGGAAATGCGTTCGTGTCGCGCGAGCATCGGAATTACTTTGCCTACTGGTTACACGCAGCCATTAACTTTGTTGAAATCGTCAAAAACGATTAAAGAAAAAAGCGACTGCCAGGGCGCACGGTGGGAAAGCTTTAATTACCCGTAGGAGTGTGTTAATAATTGGAAAAACGCAGCGGCAACCATAGCGCGACCAAATGTCTGAATGTTCTAATTACCATCTACGCAGTCAAAGAGATGCAACAGTATGTTGCGATAGTTTCAATGCAGATAATATAGCCAGTTGGTTTCACTATCGGGGATTCATAAATTTTGATACGTTCCCAGTCAAAGAGCTTTAAATGCTTCATTACACATGTACGATTTTGTACGTAGCTATGTGAAGCATGTGATACCGTTAGCTCGCAGGCCAGAGGCACGCGGATCGTTACAAATAAGCCACAATATTACACGGACCTGCGAATAACAAAAAACTATTATACACCACAGGCGGAATAACAGCATACTTGGTCTGTGAATTTACAACTTTTCGATGTTTCGGTATTTACGGTTTATCGACCAGCGACGGTATCAACTGCGTAACGGGAATTTATATGCCAGAATGGAACGCGGAAAGAAGTTAACACGAGGTTTACGGATCACTACCAGCGAATAGTTTACATTACGTTATAAAAATAACGTGAACGTGTCTATTAAAGTTTTTAAACATTTTATTAAACAAACCCGAAACAATCAATCACTCCTTCCTCGTGGATACACTTTCGCGATCTGAACAATCGTGAATGGAAAATATTAGGATACGTCGTTTCTACGCATCCGCTAAACTGAGTGTTGAAAAGTTTGAAACATAGAATAGGCTTGAATTAGAAACGCAAACTTGAATTTAAAACTTATCAATTTTAAAATGTCTGGAATAGTGAAGCAAATCCGTAAGATAAGGCAGCAGTACAATAAAGTCGCGTTAACCAGTTAACTGTGGCACCCTCGTTTGAGGGTGACGATACTCGTTAATCACAGAATAAGTTATGCTGGTAAGATATTGGATCAAAAAGATGGGTTTATTTTATAAAATTGACAATTTTATTAATAATATTTACTTATTTGGTTAACATACACATATATTACGTAAATATTTAACTAAAAACGCATTTGTCCCATGACTGACCATACCTGAAGGAACCCTATTATAAATCAACTTTCTGACTTTTGCCTTTGCCCCTTTTCGACTAACATCTAAAAAACGTTATCATCGCACATAAATAAATTCGTTATACGAACTGGTAAGCTGTTTCTTTTGTTTTTATATTTTTTTATTTGCTTGTTTTATTCCGCCATGGTCTCAAAATATTCTAAACATTTTGAAATTTCAGAATATGTTTTGTTTTTCTCAAAAACTACAATTTAAATAGCCAATGATCACTACTTTGTACGTATGACGAGTATACTCGTCAATCACCTCGTGTCCGAAACGTTGCACTTATGGTGTATAAATACAACTCGAAATTCGCGATTTCTCGAGGGGTGCATCCCTCAGGAATGAAGATGATACTGTGGCTGTTATTCTGTACTTGGCGAGTAGTTAAAGCGATTTTTCTGTACAACGTTAGGGACTCGTGGTGGTGGCATTTAACTCGACTTTATTTCACTTTAGCAAAATATATGCTAAATCGAGGTTGAGCTATGAAACAAACAATCCATCACACGACCTATTTTGTCACCTTCCTACTCTGAATTCCCCCTACGTAGCCATCATAATTCCTACCACGTGTTTCCGAATTTGTAACAATTTGTAATGAAATTTGCTAGTATTTAACATTATACCTACCACAGCGGGTCAAACGACCCTTTTCAGATCTTTTATTTTACAATTATTGAAATTGCCTTCATAGGAATCGATTCAACAGATCTCTTTGTTCAATTATACTTTATAATGAAAAACGCGAATATTCTAAATAAATTAACCCTTTGCACTCCAAGCAATTTTAATTCCTAACTCGAGACATTTTTCTGTCCTCCAATAATTCCATTGTACGTGGTCGTTTTCTTTCGTCCATATCAAATGTGTTACTATTAATTGTACGAGCAAAACTTCAATTTTTACTAGCTTCTTAAATACAAACATTGCAATGTAAAAATTATTTTTAATAATATTCTGCCAATTTTTAATGTCCCCTCACAGGAGCCATTGGAGGACTAAGGGTTAAATCTTGGTATTTTTATAAGGCAATGTTCGCCAGCCAATTTTAGTGCTCGGTAGTTTTATTTATAACCGATAACGAAATTGTAACGAGTGACCTATCACTACTGTACATAATTTAATAAAAGATATTAAAAAATGACAATAAGAAAAACCAGTATTTTTACGTGTAGCATCGAATTCTTTAACGTAACCAATTATAGAGAAAGCAAACGTAAAACCAAGTGTTTTGTCCGTTCGCCATGAGCTATAGTCGTGTAGAATAGTTAAACCGTTAGAATTAAAAGAAATAACGGCTAATAATAAAAGACGAAAAGGAATGTCTTATTTTTGTAAGAGAATGACTCTGCTGTTGAAAAATATTGCGGAAAGTTTTATTTCTAGACGAAAAAATTCAATCTCGATAATCTGGACAGTTTCCCAAACTATTTTTACAGAATGCACGGGAAGCAATCAATATGTCGACGACAAACGGGCGATGGCAGTATCAGTGACTTAATTTCAGGGTTTCATATGGTTCCTGCTCACGAACGTAGGATATTATCAGATTCGTGTACAACATTATATCATATAGCAAAATTATAATCTTCACTAACTATAAACTAGAAACA
>CM052096.1:11212652-11241629 GCA_028453745.1 Agapostemon virescens | reverse complement strand
AAACTATGAGCTATACTAATCATAAATTAAACTAAAAATTATACTAATTGTAACCTAAATAGAGAACTGAGCTAACTACAATGTGCACTAATTATAAACTAAACAATAAGCTATGCTAACAATAAACTAAACTAGAATCTAAACTATAAACTATTCTCACGATAAACTAAATTAGCATCTAAACTATAAGCTGCACTAATTCTATACTATACTACAATCTAAACTATTAACTATATATAGAATTGAACAAACTACAATCTAAATTGTTAACTAAATATAAAATTGAACAAACCACAGTTTACATAAACTAGAATGTAAACTATAAACTATTCTCACAATAAAATAAATTAGCATCTAAACTATAAGCTGTACTAATTCTACATCATACTACAATTTATACTAACTACAATCTAAACTATTAAGTATATATAGAATTGAACAAACTACAATCTAAACTAGTAACTAAATATATAATTGAACAAACTATAATCTAAATTGTTAACTAAATATAAAATTGAACAAACCACAATTTACATAAACTAGAATGTAAACTATAAATTATTCTCACAATAAACTAAATTAGCATCTAAACTATAAGCTGTACTAATTCTACACCATACTACAATTTATACTAACTACAATATAAACTATTAAGTATATACAGAATTGAAAAAACTACAATCTAAACTAGTAACTAAATATATAATTGAACAAACTACAATCTAAATTGTTAACTAAATATAAAATTGAACAAACCACAATTTACATAAACTAGAATCTAAACTATAAACTATTCTCACAATAAAATAAATTAGCATCTAAACTATAAGCTGTACTAATTCTACATCATACTACAATTTATACTAACTACAATCTAAACTATTAAGTATATATAGAATTGAACAAACTACAATCTAAACTATTAACTAAATATAAAATTGAACAAACTACAATTTACATAAATTATAAACTGAACTAGAAACTAAATTTTAAGTTATGCTAATTATAAATTAAACTGTAAAATAAACAGTGAACTGAACATATTATAGTGAGGATTATAATAGTTATGCGTCATTGAGAAATTAAAGCACACGTGTGTTATTTTTTTGATGGGGTGTATAAATGAGAATTACCTTGGTGAACGACTAGAAATTTGTTTGAAGTCTCATTGCAGCTAAGAGTCGTCTTTTGTCTGATCTTTCGAACGAGTTGAGGGAGGAGACAGGAGAATAAAATAGATAAATATTATTTAAGGCTACAACGGGGCGCGACACCCTATAAACACTTTACACTCACCCCGTGTACCCCAACTAGTTCGGAAACCATAAAAAAAGTTCACTCGACGGAGCCGATGATTCATCCCTTGTTCACCCCAAACGGCGAGACAAGGGTGTAATACCCCTGAATCATTCAGGTTGTTGCCGAGCTCGGAAAACATGAGTGAACTTGAATGTGTCATAAAACTAATATTTATAAACGTCTTTAGTACACTTCAGATTTTATATATATCTATAATAATAATGAGTAAATTAAATATAAGTTCTTCAACATATAACAAAAATTTTAGGAATACCATCGCATCATTTTCGATTTATTCAAATTATTAAACAATAAATAGATTTCTATTTAACTTCTGCATCTCAGAGTTGACTTGCACACTCTTTCTTTTAATTATTAGATTGATAACTATATATCGAAATTATGAGTGTTCTTGCTGCGTCGAAATATGCAAAATAAATTTTTGAATTTTCATAGTTCCATATTATTTGTTCTATAATTTATTTAAATTCTAAAGATACTCCAATTATAAATTATCAACCCTCCGTCTGCAACCTAGGTAGTTTACATATGGCGGAAAATTTCAATTTTGAATTTATTTCTGTCTAATGTTTATTTTATCCCACTAATGGTTTAAACATTTGACGTTCCAATTGTTATATATTCACCCTTTACACTGAGAGCAATTTTAATTTCAAAATTGAGACATTCTTTTTACCCAGAATAATTACATTATACATAGTTTACTTTCTTTCGTGAATACAAAATTTATTACTATTATTCGTACAACTATAGTAATGCAATAGTTGTTTTGAATAATGGTATGTCAATTTTTAGTGTCGCCTCGGAGGAACCATTGGAGTGCTAAGGGTTGAAACAGGGACTTTTTTAGATTTTTTTCAATACTTAGAGCAGTAACGAAATTAGTCAGTAGTTAGTGAGAACAGTAATCAAATTACAAAATATGATTGCAAACGAAGGATTAAATCTGTTTTTTGTTCGCGTATATAATGTTATACAAAACGGGAGATATTTAAAAATATTCAGTTGTATAATATTCGTAAAATGACGTATACCAGTGACATTTTATGCTCGGCACTCGTAGTGTTAAAGTGTCTTTTAAAATTGTTAAACAGTTTAATGGAAAATATATTGTACTCGATTTCGCAAAATTGATCCGAGAAAAACGTGATTTAAATGAATGAGAATACGTGCTTTAATATTGATGAATGCACATTATCGACTTTTTAATACGAGAATTTATATGCACATTTCATTTCACTTTAATAATGCAGTTTGATGGTCACGTACACGAGTAACATTTCATTCTAAATCATTGCAATAATTTTCACTCCTTTGAATTTTTCACTGTATTGAAATCTATTTAACTAATGTAAAATACGACCAACTAAAGCTTGAAAACATCTTTGTTCGTTGAAAGACTGTCCTTAACAAAATTGAGTTTCATTAGAAGCTTTATTTTATTGCGATTTGCAAAGAAACAATATCGAAAAGCGAAATTCTTCCGAACAATGTATACAGTAAAGGTGTTTACATGAGTTGATTGTTACGACGTATCATTGTAAACGCAGACCATTACAATTTAAATTCACTGCTTTAACAGAAATTGTTAAAGATTCATACTGCTAATACAATAATGGCATTCAATTCACTAATCAATTTATTTAATTGTTAAATTTACAGTACACAGCACACGAAGTTAATTGGTTTTCCACAAGAACATATGTTTCATATATCTTTGCTAATTATTTAACCGCCTCAATGATCTCAATGACCTTCAAATATGCTGTCAAGGTTAACGTTTGCAATGTTCTTTCACCGTTTGTATGTCGTTTGGCCTTACTTTCAGGCCAGAATTTAACCCAGCATCCCCTTAATCTAATCCAGACGTCACCTCAAAGCTCACCTAAATCTAATCGACAACTAATCTAAACCTATCCTACATCTAACCTAATTGTAAGAATTGCAAAAAGTTAAATGCGTTGCTTCTACATTAATGCATAAATCTGCGTATTTTAAATTTTCATTACGAGTTGAAATGAAAATGTTTTAAAAAATTTACTTTTTCATGTAATTTCTACCAGTTACAATTATTTCGAAATTATTTTTGCGTACCATTTGTTAAGTCAATGCATCTAGTTACTTCAGGAAATTCAAATCGTTTGGTTTAATTTTTAAAAAGTTATTTAAATTTAAAGAATAACCAAATACTTTCGTGAGTCACTGTAAACCTTGGTTTGTTAATCACAGATTCCGTGCATATAATAACACAGTTGCGATATGCAATTTTAATACTTACTTCGTTTATTTAATAACAAACATAGGTATTGACTATTAATTCGAGGAGGCCGTCACGCGTCGTAGCGCTTTACTCGAAACAGGTGAAGATCGACTTTTCGCAATGCGTTGACCACAAGGCGAAAAGAACGAATCGCGTGCAACCACTAGAACGCTTATGTATTGTTATGCTGAGTCATTCTAGATAAGTTACTGACTCAGTCATCTCCTTACCCTTTATACTAAAACACTGCAACCGATATCTGAGCTATTGGTCACGGACTCGTGAAACTTGTAACACATTTAAAAATATAACCTTTTATAAGATAATTGTATATAAGGAACTGTCGCACCGAAAGGTGCTCATTTCACTTTTCAAGTTCGAAGTTACTCTGTTCCGACGTGAAACCCTTGTTAGACAATTTTCTGGCACTTGTTTGTGACTTATTTTAATGAACTTCGACTTACCAAGAAGAAGACGGATTTCTCAAGGATCCTTTTCTTCTTTCAACAGCACACTTATGTTTCTTAGTCAAATTTCTTGTGTAACACGTTGAATGCCGAGCAAATTTTGTGTAGTTCAGACAAGAAGCGATCAATGTTATTAAAGGGAATTATTAGTTAGTGAATAATGAAGCTTTCACTTCATCCTACAATCTGATAAACTTCCACAATAATAAATCAATATTGAATGCCATTAATTTAATGATAATTATTCTTAAACGATACAGTGGTGCCGGTCACCGGTGACCACCGTGGCATTCAACGTGTTAATACAAATACTTTGACACTTAGCTTACTACAAAAACTTAATACTGGAACTACCGAGTAATAAATCTGACTGATGTATATTGCTTTGTAATAATGACAAAATAGCATTCATTTAGATCTCGTACAATTTTCATCATAATGTCTACTTAAATGAAGAAATTCATTCGAAACTTTCTGGTGAAAATGTTTTTGTATCTTCAGTAAATATAAACGAAAAAATCAGAAACCGATTATTTTGACTGGTTCAGTAGTTGTAGTGTTAAAGCTTCAAAATATGCCAAGTTGACATCTTTTCACAGTTGACAAGGTTAAAACACTATTTTGACCATATTTTATAGAAAATTTTCGAACTGCGGCCGCCAAACTTTCATTATTTTTGAAATATTGTTCAATAATGAAAACACATTGTTGCATCGTATAACGCTCCATTTTTACTAATCCTAAACTCTCAGCTGTCAAATTGTTTTTTTTTCAGGGTTGCCAACAATTTACTGCAAAAATGGCGACAGATTCAAATCTTGGGTTAATTTTGGGACACCCTTTAGTTGCGATATCAATCCAATTACAGAAATAAACTTAGGCGAACCAATACTGCCACGTTCCCATAGAATGGCCAAGAAAATGGAAATAGATCGTTGGCCTCGATCAACGATTCGCTTCGCGGGATATGCGGTGCGAGTCCCGAATGGCAAGAAGCCATTCTTCGGGTTTGACCTAAATCACGGGAGAACTAGGCGCGGCGTCGGTGGCGGCCGAACGATGGAGCAGTCGGCTGCCGTCTACTGGAAAACAAACCAGCGATAGAGAAAGCGAGGAGGCCGAGCGTAACCGGTGGACAGGGTGCAGCGATTTATCGTGCATCAAAACCGATTAGCGATCCTAATCCGTTTCTCCGTTTCAGATCGCGGAAGCGCCGCTGAGTGCAGTCGGATCGTTAATCAACCGCTCGTCCGGACCAGTGGATCTCATCCTCGGTCCTGCGTTCGTCTTCCGTCGCTTCGCCGGCACGGCGTCACAACGGCTGTGCGAAATGCGAATGCGAATGGCCACGGGCAGTGAACAGGAACCTCTCTGGCTAGAGGTTAACCGTTTATCAAGCGGTCGACCGACGATGCGCCGCCGGCGCGGCGGCCGGAAGCATTTGTGGGACTTCTTAGACGCTATCGACCATAAAACCTCCGCCAACCCCGTTGGAAACTCGAATCGACTGCGAAAGGAGAACGAAGAAACGCTCCGTGCCGCGCGGCCCGCGCCAGCCGGATACCGGAGAGAACCGGGATGCAACGCGATTCGTTTGCCTTAATTAGATCAGTTTTTCTCGGCTACGGTGTTCCCGAAATTGTCGCAAAGATTTACACGCGACACGGGACCACCGTAACGGAAACGTTGTCCGAAAGAGCGAAATAGGAATGGTGGAGGAGGGAAGAGGAATAGCGGACGTCGAAGAAAACGAGTTTTTGTCCGCAAACGGCAACCTGTTGAAAAGCGTAAACGCGGGATTCATCTTCAAACTCGTCCAGTATGCCGACTTCCTTCCTACCTTCGTTCCTTCCTACCGAGAAATTGCTTCGAAGTATTTAGATAACCGTCGAAATTCGCGCGAGTGTTGGCGGCTCCTGTCGCGGACATCTCTTCCCCAGCTGAGAACAACGCTCTCGCCGTGCGAGATATGCAGCCGGATCTTGGCAATGATAGAACGCAGGTAAGCGGAGAAGTTACGGCTACGTCTGGGATCCTAATTATCGAGCAACTTGGCTTGCGCTCGTCGATCACCCGCGAAATTACGCTGCGGCGCTGCACTGGGTCGACGTTCACCTACCTACTCGAAAACTAGCACCGGAACCTCTCAAGACGTTTGTTTCTGGATGTCGTCCAATTATCCGGCAAAAAAAACGACGGGAAAATGTCTTCGATGGTGCAGTTTGCAATCTGCCTTCGAAGAGACCGGTCGCAGCGCATTTTATTTCGACGAAAAAGGTAAATGATAAACAGAAAGTATCTTCGGTGGCTCGAATCCGCTTTCGAGACAAATTGCTCGTGGCGTAACTTATTTGGACAAAAACTACTGATAATGTAGACATTTTTCAGATAGAAGGGGTGAGAACGGTCCGAACGAAGAGGGTGAGTTTATGATGCAGATGTGACACTTACGAGAACATATTCAGACGCGAAAATCCGATTTTGATTAAACTTATGGGAGCTTATAGTTGCTTCAAAAATATTTGAAACCTGTTTTTTTAATGGGCAACCATCCACTTTGAAAGGGTGAAAACAGCCCTCAAAATTGGGACTCAAAAACATATTTTTTGAGATATCTCGGAAACCAGAGGTTGAAAAAATTGGAATTTTTTTTTTAAATTGTGTGTTTTTCAATAGGAAATGTAGTCGTTGTGACGAACTGATTAGATAACGTTACTGAGGATGCCTCGTTGATTCCCAATAAAAATTGCTGTCAGTGTTGAAAGATCCGTTAAAAAATTTTCATGAAAACATTTTTATAACTATAATAATTGCGAAAGAAAAATCTAGGGACCAGTTAAAACGACTGGTTTGTTATTTCTAGTGTTAAATATAATCAATCGAGAGATAGCTAATTCTCTGAAAGACTATATCTGTCTCTTGCTTTCGCCTAATGTCCTCTGCACTCGACACCGTTGTGCGAAAATAAAAATTCGGTCGTCGACCTTTGGCAGACGCATGTCGCTGTACACTCGCATGTTGAAATTGGCAGAAGTGCAATCATAACTCATGCGTTTCGCTGTCAATGTACGTACTAGCCAATTCGCTCTGATATATCTCGTAGAATGGTAGTTGGTATGTTGCGGAGAATTTGGGGAAAGAATGTCCGAATCCTGACCCCTTGGCCCAACCGATCGAGTAATCCAGACTACCGAATTCCCGCTAGCGAAGCCAAATTCTCTCCTATAGCTGGCGCCTGCAGAAACATGAAAGAGTCTGGAATCGGGTTCTGTGATTGTAATAAATCGCCGAAACTCGTAGTACAGCTGGCGTTAGATAAACTGCATTCCCCAACGACGCTTCTCAGCGCGTCTTTACGATCCCAGCGCGCGTTAAGCGAGAATAATTGGCGTCAGGGTGGCACCATGATACCATAATGGACGAAGTTAAACACCTCCGACAAGAGGTCTCTATGGAGGTTTAACGTAAGTAGTTACTCTCGCGTCCTTTCACGCAGCGAATTTTCGAATTTCGGCGACACCGACATCCGACACACGTTCTCATAGTAAGTTCGATTTGTCTTTCGCCCAAGGATCCATTCAACAATGGTACCACTTGTGCAATTTACTTGGTATTTGTGTGTTCTGCTTGTCACACTTCTGTCCCTTTAGCATGTTGACTAACCCCGTGTTTATCCTTGGGTAAGATCGTTTGTCTCACTCTGTTTATCTTATATCCCTTAACATTAATCACTGGAGTGGCAACTCGTACACGTAGAGAACTTATAAATGACTTTCCTCGAGTCATTAATTTCTTCAGATCTAACTCGAGATCGTAGAACTGTACACTGCCTAACGAACGTTTCAGACCGCTCGCTAAGTATAGCTAACTTTTTTTGAAATTGGTTTAACCGACTTCAATTTTTCACGAAATTAGTTTGCTAATCTATTCAAATTTTTAATCTTTTTTAATCTCTATTAAAATTCGGCTGTTTTAAGGTGCCATAAATTGGCCTAATCGACTTGAATTTTTTTCAAGAACATTTAAAACGATATTATAATGCAAACTGTGGAAGACTGGTGCGGTGGTCCTGTTTTCTTGCAAGTGAGCTTGTAAAACGAACTGAAAAAGGACAGTTAAATTCCTTGTCCTGAAAAACTACCTTTTCTGTTTTATACATGTTTAATACATTTCTGTTTCTGTTTAATACATACCTCTCAATAGAAATTCGACTGTTTTAAGGTGCCATAAATTGGACTAACCGACTTGAATTTTTTTCAAGAACATTTAAAACGATATTATAATGCAAACTGTGGAAGACTGGTGCGATGGTCCTGTTTTCCTACAAGCGAGCTTGTAAAACGAACTGAAAGAGGACAGAGAAATTCCTTGTCCTGAAAAACAGAAAAGGTAAATACATACCTCTCAATAGAACCGTTTTCGGAGTATGTCGACGCCTGTGAGGGCTTTCAAACGACCGGCCTCCAAAATCTAGACTTTGTCATATTTATGACCCGTCCTTGGGACCCGATCGCATGTGCCACGCACTCGAAATAAAGCCGAGTCGAGAACGATGTATCGCGTTCGAATGAAAACAATTGAAACTCTCAAGGATACAAACAAAATTTTCACGACCCTCGCGCTAGTCTTCCACAGTTCTTCCGATGGGAAGGACGTCGCGAGCGCGTTATTGCTTTATAATATCTTTTTAAATATTCTTGTGCGGTGTGAACAACGAATTTGATAAAATGTGTGAAACGTGTGTTCTACGAATTGTGTTAAATATTAACATCGTCTTAAATATTATTAAATAAATTGTGGTATCAGTTTTAGTGATAGTGCAATGAAAGTGAACATTGGGATAACCTGCCTTCGTCCGTTACTTGCGTTCGTCGCCATCGAATAGGAATCAGCTGATCGGTTCAACATACACTGGAAGGGGTCAATGCATTGTCCTGCTGTCCACATTTACAACTATGCAGTGGATTTACAACTGAATTGGTGAGTTTACTGTTAGTGATACTCTTTAATAATTCTTAAACATACATATCCTGCATGTTCCTTAACGTGATTGTTTATTATTAAATTAGTTTTGCAAATCGTTCGTTGAATTCTGTTTGGACACAGAATTATTTAAATTAAAATATCGTTTACGTATTTCGACGGGGTTAATTATTTTTTATCTTTACAGTACGTATCGTATAAAAATTTCATGTGGTACGCGTGAGATGTCATGCATACCAGAAAATTAAAACGGCTGACACGGCTAAATTGTTTATTATTTCAGGTCTGAAAAATTAGTAATTATTCTTTAGACATTCTGAAATAAGAATGAACAGCGTTTTTCTTAAAATTATTATCGTTGCGTAGTAAGAAAAATTCGGAAAGTTCGCGCTCTCTGACTTGTTCTTTCACTTCTGAGTTAATTCACGCCCTTCTCTCTCATTGGCCAGTGATTTTTCGTTCATAACTCGTTTACGAAGCCGCAGATTGAATTTTCGCTAAGGAAAAAAGTTGCTTCAAATGTACGGGTGACAGAATTATTTGTCCACGTTTAAAAATAAATTTGTATGTTAATATATTCGTTGCACTAAGTTTAGTTGAAATCTGGAGGATACAAGAAAGTTGAAGGATGACTGTGTGTCACACATTTTAAGTTTTCAATCGTTGCTTTATTAAATAAATTGCAATAGTTTTGTAGAATTTTCGAGGTCGTTGATTGGCCAGCTATAAAGTGTTAAAGGGTGGCTCATACAGTTCCTTCCTTTTATCTTAAAAGTTGAAATATCTCGTGACATATTAACCCTTAGCACCCGAGTGGCGACACTGAGGCGCCACAAAAAATTGGTACACTATTATTCTAAACAATTTTAACATCGCTATCTTTATATCTTCTTATATCTTTATAAAGGTAGATAAAAATTGAACGGTTGTAAGTACAAGTAACAGTAAAAATATCCATATACATAAGGTAAAATAATTAATGTAGAATGAAAATATCCTAGGTCAGAAGAAATGTTTTGGTTTTCTAGTTAAAACAGCTTCGAGTGCAAAGAGTTAAAGTTATGAAAAAGATTTGTTTAAAACTTTGGAATGCAGAGTAACAATCACGGTTTTAATTATGAATTTAAACACTTTTCTTATATGCAAGTTTAAAATAGATGATTCTGACCACAATCTTCGTTAATTATACATGAATCTTTAAGCAAATATCAAAATGTATGTCGCTGATAGAAGTAGTACAACACTTAAGAATTTATTCTATATGGTAATGTGTGTCCTAGAAGAAAAGTCTTTTATACGAGGCTCGGTGAGTCCGGTGATGTATGTACACGACGCAGACATTCGTTCTGTTTAAGAATGGAACTTCAATAGCTTTACTCTACGTTATAAATTCGTTACTTTATCTTCCATTTCATTCCTTCGTACTAGTTCTTACTTATTTCTACTCTCAACTTCTCCAAGACAAAATTGTACAGCCATTTACGTTCTTTTCCATTTCTTTTCTTATCATTCGCTTTATCGTCATTTTTCTTGTAGAGCGTGCAAAAGACTATTGGGTTGTTCACAACAATCATAAGGGAAACGAATATCTATATTCGTATCAGTTTAGAATGATTGGTAACACAGAAAATTATATTATTTCTAAGAAATTCCAATATTCTAATATTCCCTATATTGATATTGTACCTGGCATGTAAATATGGAACCGGAATTTATACGTCATTTTTTGTTTTGGCATGTTATAAAGATTCTCAACTTTCAACTATACAAGTTTCATACAGCAGCATAGTTTTTAATAGTGTTGAACATGTAGAATTTTCTGCCTGGAAATTATGATTTGCGGACAGAATTGATTTTCTGTTATCATTTAACACTTTGACCGCCATGTCACCCATTTGTGGGTGACAGAATTATTTGTCCATGTTTAAAAATAAATTTGTACGTTAATATATTCGTTGCATTCAATTTAGCTGATATCTGGAGAATACAAGAAGGTTGAAAGCGAACCATTTGTCAAACATTTAAGATTTTCAATTGTTGCTTTATTAAATAAATTACTTCGATTTTGTGGAATTTTTGAGCCTTGAAAGTTCGGCAGTTAAAGTGTTAAAGAAAATTTCTGCAGAATCGCATCGAATGCTTGTCGAAGCTTACGGGTGAGCATGTAATCTTGGTAAATCATAATGATTTGAGTGGTTTAAAAAATTCAAGAGTGACGATTTTGATGTGAGAGACAAAGAATGTGAAAGACCACCGAAAATGTTTGTAGACAGCGAATTCCAAGCATTGTTGGATGAGGGTTTCATACGATTGAAAGCCATGGGAAAGATCCAGGAAAAGGGAAGATAGGATTAAAAGGCAACACACACTGATTTTGCTTCATGATAATGCACCTTAGTACTCCAAATAATTTTAATTCCAAAGTCGAAACGTCTTTTTGATATAAAATAGTTCCATTGTAGATGGTTCGTTCCCTTTTGTGAATATAAAATTTATTACTATTACTATTATTCCAATTTAAATTAATGAAAATGCAATGTTGAATTTAAAGTGAGATCAACTTGGTTTTCAATAGAAGTCTATTTTCGAGAGCTGTTTGTGCAACTTGGGAGATAGAAGTATCAGCGTACCGGTCTGACTGGCTGATCGGATTTGTTTTTACTCGGTGCATTTGCTGGCTTATGTAGTAATTTGGTGATCGAGTCTTAGCCAATGGCAATCCTTGGTTTAATCTATTAAACTTTATCTTAGAATGAACGGCTTAAATGTAGTGGGACACCGGGTTTTCCCGATCAGGGTTAATGGCGGTTCGGCGAAAGGCGCAGGAAGTCCAGAATTACAGTGGCTGACGGAAGTATTGACCAATTAGAAGCTTTGATTTACTATATAATTTTTTGAAACTTTTGAAACTTTTAAAATATCTTCTATTTGAGACACGTATTAAAAATTTTTAAAACGCATCTTTTAGACCTATGATAGTTATACACATGCAGAAAAAATCATTGAAATCAATCGACGTATACAAGAGCTGCGCGTCATCGAAAATGGTGGAAATCGTAACTTTTCACGATTCTTGGTCAGTTGCTGCTTAAACTGCACAAATTGTTTATTATGTTTCTTATTCCTTATAATTCTTTTCGACGCGTGTTGTTTTTCTCAGCGTCGATCGATTTCGATAAAATTTTCAGCTTGTGTATAATCAACGCAGGTCTGCGAAACGTATAAAAATATTTTAAAAAATGTCTCTTTTATTTTTCCATGTAATTTCTATCAATTAAAATTATTTCGATATTATTTTTGCGTATCGTTTAGCAAATGAATGCTTCTAGTCGTTCCAGAAAAGTCAAGTTGTTTGGTTCAATTTTTAAATTGTTATTAGGTTTGAAGGGTGTCGAAATACTTTCGTTTCGGATCATTGTCTTGCTGTAAAATAAAATCGAAGTTAAGATCATGATTTCTGGTAGTGCTTATTCTAAATTTTCATTTGTTACGTAAATATACTTGTCGGTGTTCCTTAGTCCATTTATGGTTATCGATGTTTCACTCTTATTGAATGAAAAATACCCTCGCACCATTACAGATCCACCTCCAGACTTATTATACGAAGTATTACAATAACAAAAAAAATTACAATAACTTTTAATAAATACAATAAATTTTATTTTACTTCACAATATCCGATTTAAAGTTGAAATTGAATTAGGTTTCACTAAGTCATTATGTTTCAACCGTTTTATTGAAGATTGCGTGAATTCAGATATCATAATCATGTTATATACGAAACAGAGATTTTGCTGTATTCCCAGTATAACGTTTTCTGCGAATGCCATAACGCAGAAAGTTGGTTTTGGTTTTATGCCAAGCCCATTTTACGTATTGGCTATGTATCCCTATAAACTTTATTCTCTGTTTAACCCAAATATAACTCAACGACGTAACTAAAATCCGTATTATGTGGAACGGAAACGACAGCAATCATTCATACAACCCAAACTTACCACAAACATTAGAAATATGTTATATCGAGTTATAATAAAAATTCATTCCATTATCTTCAATATTTTCTTTCATTTTTGTCTTCAAACTTTTCTTCAAATGATAACAGAAAATCAATGCTGTTCGCAAATCGCAATTTCCAGGCATAAAATTCATATTCAATGCTATTTCAGAAATCGCGAATAAAACAGTACTCGAAACCCATAAATCACGAACAGACAAGAACGGATAAAACAAAAATCGCGAACAGACAAACGAACAAGTATTACAACGCGAACCGATAGTAACATAGAAATTACAACACCAAATTCGCGAACATTCCGAAATTAAAAATAAAGAATTCGCAACCATTATAATCGCGTAGTTATTACGCGAGCCAGGTGTTCAGTGAAATTCCTTATACACTGAGAAGAAGGTATCACCGAGGTGACATTTTCGTATACATGCTTCAATAATTATTAATACAATTGATTGTGATATATTTTACAGCACGGATATCCGCGGAAGCCATTATAGCGGCGCATCGTGCCTAAGAGGTTAACAGTAGAAACCAATCGTTGCGTCCGTAACTTTTGATTTCGTCTAGAGAAGAGTAGGAGAAACGCTATGATTAATTAAGTCATAATATCATGTTGGGTGAAGGTAAATAACTTTTAAGTGAACTCGGAAGAATAGCGGGAAGGAAAAAACACTTGCAAATTTTTATTGGGTACGATGTAATTTTTTAACCTAACTCAGAGACATTCGTACAACATCTGCAGTTTACATATCGCATGGAAACTGCTGGAATACGCTAGCAACTGATTCGTGGACCACCCTATACAGTCTCGAAGGAATGCGATACATTCTGCCTGCGTTTCTTACAGTGGCTGCTCCTCCATGAGGTTGTCATCGGTTCCCGGCGACTTCTTAGAACGTTTACGATATATCTGCAGAATTTTATGAATTAGCAGAGTGATTTTAACGAACAGCTGTTGTTTTCGAAAGGGAGTCCATTAAGAGAATTTCTCCGGAACTTCATTCCTCAGTTGATTGATTTTTCCGGTGCGCTTTCGGGCCGATTCCTGAGACACTTCGCGTTCCTCGCGCGAAAAATACCGATCCTCCTCCAGCTGAAATTCCGGCGTGAGTCGTAGCTCCAGCAGGATCGACGAGTACCCGGCATCTCGTAAATACCAGCTCGACACCCCCTCGTTACGCGGGATTCGTCGCCATCTAGGGAGGTCGTAGCCGGCTGCTGGAATCTGTCTTTTGTAACCCAGCCGTCGCGCGTTTTCCCCATTCGAAAACGGGAATAGAACGGTCCTGGGGAGGCTGAGCCGCGAGCCCTCGCGAAAGAAAACCTAGACTCGACGAGGACGACGACGTTTTCGGGTTCGGGTTCGAGGGCTGCGAAGGGCACGCCGGGTGCGGAGGGTTTGAAAAGCGTGCACGCGTGCATCCGCTCACGACCGCCTCGGAATGCCTTGAATCGACGAACCACACTTTGCTAAATTGTCTGAAGTCGAGAACTAGAGCGTGCCGAAAGTTTTTGCAGGTCCTGCTGGTCTTAAAATTCTTCAAGCAATTCAAAGATCCGAAGAGACGGGAAAAGTAATCTAGTCCCTCTGGCCTTTAGCTGGCGGAATTGTAACGTTTCATTCACATTCCACAGCGCGACATTATCGAGTATTTTTGACGAGAACTTTGGCTGTTGCTGTTCCCTGCATTGACTGTATTTTTTACACCTCCTATGGAAATTAGAACTTCTTTGTCCTTAACCTGTTAACTGGGTATGACGAAATATTTAGATTTAATACTAGAATGCTCATGACGATATTTTTCGTCATGGAAATTTGCCGTAATATTTTGAACACATTACATTTTATGTAGTTCTTATTCAAGTAAATCAATTATATGAGCCGTTTATATTGAAAGTGGCTTAAGTCCATTTATGCTCGAATCGAGATATTGAGAGATTTGCGTTGGATTAAATTTAAAAATATGGGTAACAGATAATATAATAGAATAATGTTTTTGGGTTTCGAAAGGTGCCAAATTTATCATCCCAATTAGCATAATTAACATTATTGAAGAAATAATATGTTTTTGATGGCTATAAATGGACTTACGCCACTTTCAAAATAAACGGCTCATATAAGTTTACAATTATATATAAACAATATTAAAAAAAAGTATTAAAAAAAGAAAAAAAGTCCTCATTGTGAAACGAGTCGAACAAAAGTTTATTCCCCGGTTAACAGGTTAATAATATCGTGGAAGAGGAAAGAAAATTTATGGTGTATTCGCTGTATGTCTACTTTTGCTGTAATACTTGAGTACTGGTTGTAACATAAGAACATAACATTCATTTATCGTTGATTTTGTTTGAAATCTTCGTCGCAAATCCGACTCTGCAATACGTGGTAAAGGGTTAACCAAACATAACATTTTTTCGAAATGAAATTGTTTGATTAAAATAAGCACCATTGTCCTAAATATTTTTGTCAACGGATTACAGTTTTCTGATTTGTATTATTCGTTTCAATTAGATTGTATTACAGTTCTTCGTTTACTATAATATTTACAACAATTATTTCATTTTTTAATTTATCCTATCATCAATGAATAACGTGTTCTCTTATCACTACATTTTGACGAAATATCGGGTAATGTTATCGTTATTATATTTATTTCTTCAGCTGTATAAAAGGATACCCGAAAATCCGATTAATTGACATGGAAATTAAAGTTATTTAAAAGCGAAATTAAGTACTCAAATGAAAGCCGAATATGAGATTTCGTAGATAGGATTTGTATTTTACAATGGTATGCAATAGATCTGTAGATTGTAACAGTATATCGTGATCATAACACTTTATTACATTTGCATACTGAAATCGAACATTTCATATTCAACATTTCATATATTTCTCATAGCCGTTTAACGAACATCCATGGCTAAGTGTTATAGATTATAATTATTCTATAAAAGAAAAGAAATTTACTTTAATATAGATTTATCAAATTTGATAGTAGAATCCGTTTTGTTTTCGATCTACGAACACATTGCAAATTGACTAATAACTTTTTAATGTGTAATTACTAAAAATATAACTATTTGTCGACGGAGATGAAATTTCAGTCTCGCAGCGTTTTGATAGAGATGGATATTAAATATAAATATAATATTGAATGTAACTTAAATGAATCATTGTATTTTTAAATTACGTTTCAAAGATTCCTTTGAGGGTTAACTAAACAAACAGCGTGAGCAAATAAATAGAACCTTAGAAAAGGCAAAATGTATCGGAACAATAATTATGTTATATTGTTTATGTGTAAAGTCGTTGTCTAAACATATTCAGCAGAAACATTATGGAAAAATCTTTTTAGATAACTTAACAGCATTAGTGTTGTAAAAATGTAAAAAGTTTGACAATCAAACTTCTATAATGTCTAACATAAAATCTGAAAATGTTAAAATAATCTTTACAATCGATGCTGAATCGTCAAGGTTCCAAACGCAAATAACAGTTTAAAAAATTGCAGAAACATATATAAGATAATTGCAAAAGTTCGTTTGCAACATCTAATATTCTATTTCATTTCCGAATTCGAATCAGGAAAAAACTAACAACCCGACAAACTAATTATTACTAATTGTGCCTCGATCTGCTATCACCGCAACCTAATTACTTTCAGCTAACATATCATCGAACACAAAATTCGGTTTCGCGGACGCGTTCGCTTCTAAACCTGTAAAATCGATATGAATTCGAATAAATGATATCAGAGTGTAAATTGATTTTTAAATTGGATTCGCAAATCGCGTAGGAACTTTTACAATCGTCGAATAGAGCACAACAATGGGTAACAAATAATTTGATGGCATACTGGAATTGTATTCGAATCAATCGAAACAAGCTTCGAAAATCTCTGGGAAATATAAGGCTTTTTGGCAAATGCAATATATAATCTCGGCGGATAAAAATGTTTGAATGGAAGCATCGGGTCCTCCCAGATGTCCACTCGATTCGACTAGCCGCGATTTCAATGGACATTTAAAGTGCCTCGGAACTCTCTGTCGCTTTGAAATTTTTTCGAGGCGTGCGACGACGGGGCGGCTCGCATATGCGCGTGCCTCGTGCTTGTGCCGGATGCGAGAATCGGGGGAAAAGAAACTCAAGAGCCGACGGGAAAGAGGATGGGTGGCCTAAAATTACTTAGTCGTCGCCACAATTCACCGGTGTTGGACCTTTCGGCTCCCTTGGCGAAGTACATTTCACCGAGGCGGTAGCGCGATACGTTTTCTTTCCTTTCTGTTTCTTCCGTTGAACGCTCGGCTGCGATACTGCCGCGCCGCGCCGTCAGCATCACCAGTATCCACGGGGTGTTTTGTATTTCCTCGACGAACGCCCGTAAGACTGCTGGTAATTCGGGTGTTCTCCGACTCCCCGGCGCAAGGAAGGATAAATTTCGTCGTTCGATAACGGTAGAATGCCACTCGTTCCGCGACGAGTTACCCGGAGGAATTCCTCCGATCGACGCGGAATTCCCCGGCATTCCCGCAACGTCGCCGAATTTCTCGACACGCGGCAGCAACCTCGATCAAACATATTCTCCGCGAAGTCACGGGCACGTGGTGCGTGTAAATATCTGCTTTGACGGATCGGTCTTTCCTTATTGGGCTTTCATGCTCGCATGAAATCTGGGTCTCGTCGGAGGGCGTTCCTCGCCACCCTTGATTTCGCGGATGCGACGCGGACGAGGTACGAACGTCTTGAATTTAATCCTTTCACCGTGGATTAATACGACGCGGATGAATGCGAGGACTTTTGTTATGCTCGAGATTACTTCGAGACGCGACCCCGAGGAAAGTGTAAATAGATTGCGAGTGTTTGCGCGCGGAAGGATTTTATTTTCAGGCACCGTGGAAACTGACGCTGCAACTACCGAATAATAAATCCAACGATATACATTACTCTGTAATGGGAAAAAAGTAAAAATATTACTGTTATTTAACCCCTTGCTATACCATTTTCATTGTAACTAAAATTATTGTAATATATTCATCGCTAAAAATGTTGCAGAAGAGAAAAGACAATTTATGCGTTTTCTACTGCTACGTCTAGTTCAATACTTAAATATTTAATACAAATGAACAACATTCGATTTGGTCTGAAAAGGATGGCATAATATTTATATTTTTTAGACTTTATTTAAAACCTTCAATACGGCAACGGGTTAATAAAACTCCCGAATCTCTTACAGATATAACAAAATGCATAAATAAATAATAATAGTTTTGTGATCTACTTCAGTGCTTACATATTGATTGCAAATGAACAACATTTGATTTCGTCAGAAAAGAATAGCGTAATATTTGTATACCAGTTTTACCAGTCAAAGTGACTACTGGTTTGGTAGTTCTAGTGTTAAGAACGATGAAAAATTCTGTTTTCCACGTTTGGTGTTTGGTCGATGTAGATTTTATAATGTTTATAAATACGCGAAATCGGAAAGCTATTTAAATAATAAATAGACGGCGGATGTGCATGCACTTAAAATATGCAAAAGGTGGTTGCAATTTATGCATACCAAATAGATCAGCATGCACGGAAAATATGCAAATATCTACTGAAAATAGTTTTGTATATGTTGTATATGTATATTTCAATGTTTTTTTTTCTAGGCAGTGTTATATTCTATGAGTCTGTGATATTTACTATAATTATTCACCGTTGTGTGAAGAATAGCTTTAGATACAAATAAAAAAATATATCCGATATCAAATTTAAAAGTATATATTTAACAATACCACTGTAATGATTCGGATACACAACAGTTTAGATTAAAATAAATTACAAACACTTTCTTCATATTTTCAACAGTTAAATTAAATATTTTTATTCAAAGTAGTTGTTTCATTTTCAAAACTATCGGTATAACGTTAATTAGTTTCGTGTTTAACATATTCGAATAGTTTCCAATCTGAAATTGTATTAATGCTGCTCCACTTCTTCGAAATTTTTTAATAAAATATAATCGTAATATACTAACACTTTGCCATATCTTGAATCGATCCAAATTGATGGAATAAGTGTCACAAGAAACTAAACTACGCAAATCTTACAATTGTTCTTTAACTGTCAAAGCTACACATTTATAGTGATCTGTAAGTAGCCTAAAATATTTGCAAATAATGTACAATAGAGCATAAAAGTAGTCACCTGATCAGTGAGCAATAATTCTACTTGTTTCTTTTAAACAGAACGAATATGATTGCCTATTTTTTGGTACAATTTGAGTACGTTCTTTAACTGTCAAAGATATATATTTGTTAGTGATTTGTAAGTGGCCTAACGCATTTGCAAATAATATACAATACAGGATGACAGTAGTTACCTGACCAGTGAAAAATGAATTTGATTATTTCCTTCAAACAGAACGAACATGATTGCCTATTTCTTAATGGAATTTAAATTAGTACTGTATATCGAAAACAGTTTTTATTTAATTAATCATTGATACGGAATTTGCGGGACGATTAATCTACAATTGTAATTGCATACCTTGCGGAAACTTCGAGTTTCTCTCCTTCAGTGAACTGCAAATAGCGTTGCCGTGTTTAACGACAATGTGTACCAATTAGAGCGCGGGATGTTTTTCCGAGAATGATTTATTTCTGAACGAACCGTGTTCGTTCTCAATTTCATTGGCTTATTTGCTTCTTATTTTTCGCAGTAGAACAACCAGGTAAAGTGGTTCGACGAGTTGTTTATCAAATTTTTCATATAGGAACAGTTTATTACCGCAACGAAATGTAGCTTTGTTTAGAAAGCTCTATATAGAGCACCTAGGTTTGCTAACGTTAACCAATCAATTTGTTTGCTCGAATCATCAAAAGCAAATACGAAAACTATACCTATACACTTTCAGGCAGAAATTCAAAATAGTTACGTAGAACACTATTCGCTCTGCAATTCTCGTATCTTTGGATTTCAAACGCGACATTTATAGAAGAGGAAACTGTATATTCTTTATGCTGTTTCGAATGTAGAATCTTCTGTCTCTACTTCTTTCGTTTAGGCGTCCTCTGCCATGCCTGAAAACAAATACTTGACATTTCATTGGCTCTATCGTGGTTCGCGTTTTTGACTTGGCTGCTTTCAAAGCAGGATCCTCCATGGTAGGAATAAAATGTTGACAGTTGCGGTAGAGATTTCTTCGACAATTACGGAGAAAACATCGCATACGTAGAGCTTATAAAACAGCAACTCGTCACTACAAAATAGTGATTTTTAGGAATTTTTTTCTCAATAACTACAAAGCGAATCATTCTCAAACTTTCATGATGTTATGTTCTATATTTAAACAGTATAAAAAATTTTCTATTTTAATGAATAATGTATTTTTTTCGCAATATTTATAAATCTTCAAAGCTCGGCGCCACGCGCATCGTCAGTTTGTGTACATCCTAGAGCCTCTAATTTTCATCTGAAACAGGATAACAAAAGTTTTTTTTAATCCTTATAAAATTATCTCGTCGATGAACTAAAAAAATTCCAACGAAAAGTACAAAAATGCAAAAATTTTGAGCTTTATTGAAAAAGTTACGATTTTTCGCTAAAAATTTCGACTTTATAATGTAAATTAAAAGGAAAAAATGCAATTATTTAGGAATTTTTTTAGTTCATCGGCGACATTTTATCATTACCTAACGAAAAATCGCCTTAGGAGCTCAATTCGTCCAATAGATCGTTCTGTACCGTGTACACAAGATTCAGAAATATGATATTGAGAAAAACGCGTTTAAAGTTTTTCGACTGTTAGAGTAGTAGTTATTGAACACTTACTTCTGGAGGAAACTAATCCGCTATACCAGGGCCATATAGTAAGCCTTCTGTGGCTTCAAAAAATTCATTTTGCTCCATTTGTGCTGCTTTGTCTGCACGTCATACGTATCAGTAAAGAATTTGCATTGTTGCCCGATATTAATATTTAATACATTCATTATTTTTAATATAGCTGAGTAACCCTCGTTAAAAATGTCAGCCGCAATAAAGGCGGAGGTTTCGATAATTTTTGCTCCGGAATTTAGATGCTTTGGATTTAGACGCCAAACCGTTGAATTGAAACTTTCATTGCAATTCTGTGTGTGTCCACCTAGACACCTGGTGAACAAATCCTCCTTTGAAAGTTCTTCATATATCGGTTTTAAATGTTTAAGGACATCTGCGTGAAGTAAACTAGGATGATTAAAATTCTCTAATTCACCTTTCGCTTCAGCTTTACGCCACTTGCACCTGACGCTTACCTGTTCGGCTAGCTGTATCTCTCAAAATACATAAAATTTTGCTTCGTAACTTTATACACGTATTCTAGACACATACTGGAATCAATTTCAAACAAAAAAAATCAACAATTTTTATCTTATAAAATGTATTCCCCCCATAAATGGATATAGCAGTGCGATGCGATGCGCTGGCTCTATCGTGGATCATGTTTTTGACTTGGCTGCTTTCAAAGAAGGATCCCCCGTGGTAGGAATAAAATGTTGACAGTTGCGGTAGAGATTTCTTCGACAATTACGGAGAAAACACCGTATTCGTAGAGCTTATAAAACAGCAGCACGTCACTTAAATGGATATAGCAGTGCGATGCAGCTTCGACATATTATAGCTATTTTATATATCAATTCATAAAAGAACGATTTCCGAGTTGAAGGCTAGTGCATGTAAAGGAAATGGTTCTAAAAATAGAAAGATCGAAGAGTTCATTGTGCGAATCTTGATTAGCAGGCTAGAGTGCTCTAGTTTTACTCGAAATCACGTATTTAATATTTATGGGCATGGCGGAGAAAGAATTATTCGATCAATTGAAATGTTTCGAAGCGGAAGCTAAACATTAATTAACCGGCGTCGACGAACGTAAACATTTCATACAAAAGTGAGCCAGGAATTTCTGGTAAAAATCGTAATTCTTCATTGAACGACTCATCAATTTGTCAATTTTGGGATTTGTTCGAGGTTTTGCTCGGTTCATCGACACTGTGAAAATATAAAGATATAGAGTATCATTCGTTTCCTTTTTCGGTTGGTTTTTAATATAAATTAAAGGCTATAGAATGCCTGCAGATGGCACCGCTAGTGATGGGGCTTCGATGAATGTTTATATACTCTATAGTGTACCATATATTTTACAACCGAAAAATACATATGTAATCCAGAATGTTAAATAAGTACTCTACGACACGTGCAAGTAATTAAGCTAATTAAAAACAGGATTATAATTCAACACTTTTTATTCAGCAAAATATTTTATCTTGTAAAGAAACAAGTGAAATATCAATGTTACATTCGATGAATTTAATGATGGAAGCATTTAATGAATCAGGTTATTCGATGTCACAAGGTTCAAATGTTCCCACCGACGCTGTCACGAACCCTTAATCATCTTTGCTTAAACGTGCGATAAATTATACCGAAAAACGATCAAAAGTACCGCTTCACAGTTTCGTACATGTAAAACAAAAATCGCGAAATTCACTTTATTTTTAACACTCTGAACCAGAGTATCAAATACGGGGATTAATACTTAATATTTTTCAACTACGATAAAATTGTCTGTAATTCTACCACGTTGCCTTTCAGTCTTACCTGTGGACATTTAAAAAGACCCTGCCACGCCAAACTTTCAAAGGGTTACACGAAGCAACGTCCAGCGAGGTTCTTTGAAGGACTGAATCCGACCTCGTCCCACAGAGTAACTTCGCTAACTGAAGACCCGGGATGAATGTCGAAGCCAGTGATTAGCCCGGGACTATTTTTACCGAATGCAATGAAGCCGCGTAATTAACCGGGTCGTGGAAAAAGGCAAGAGACCGTACCGGAAAGCGTGTATCAAAGAGATCGCCTGAAGGGTCGCTTAAAATCGCGCGAAACCGCCGCGACACCGGTTACGACACGCGGGGAAGGAAAAGAAGAAGAACGAAAGCGTGCGCGAGAGAGACAGGGAGAGACAGAAAAAGAGAGAGAGAGAAAGAGAGACAGAATAAGAGAGAGACACAAAAAGAGAAAGAGAGAGAAAGAGAAAAGTGCGAGAGAGGGAGGGAAAAAGAGAGAGAAGGAAAAAGAGAAAGAGAGACAAAAAGAGAGAGAAAGAGAAAAGTGCGAGAGAGGGAGGGAAAAAGAGAGAGAGAAAAGTATGTGGGAGAGAGGGAAAAAGAGAGAGAGAGAAAAGTGCGAGAGATGGAGGGAAAAAGAGAGAGAGAAAAGCGGAGAGAAGGGGCGACAGTGCTAACGAATTCCTACGCTTCGAGATATTTTCGTCGTCGCTGAAGTCAGTGTCGTTTGTCGGACGATAAACTTTCTCCCTTCTACAACTCCCTTTCTTTCCAACCGCGTCCACCCGCTATTTCGTCTTCGCAACTCCCAAGAGCGAATGCATAGACGTTTCCACTATAGCCCATCTAACGAGATGGGAGAGTAGACATGAACACGCGCATAAGATCGTCTCGAAGAATCCATCTCACACCTTGGAGACAGCTTATCCTTGCACTATAGACGGACAATTGGAGGAACTACCCCTCTACTACTTGTTCCTTCGCGGATTCCTATATACAAAGACTCAAGGTTGTAACTAGACATGTTTAAAAAGACTATAACTTTTTTAACGCGTTGAACGCCGAGCGAATTTTGTGTACTTCAGACAAGTTTCATTTATTTCATTCGTAGATGTGACCACTGTTATTAAAGAGAATTGTTAATTACTGTGTGATGAAGTTGCCACCTCATACTACATCAGTCGCATTTATTATTGGATAGTTCTAGTGTTAATATACTCACTTGAGGGTTGCAAGGACACATCCTGCAAGAATTCTGCAAAGGAAGATAATTTTTCTATGTCTAGACGGTGCTGCCAACCGTTATCAATATTGTTATTGGTTACCTCGGAGACATTATATAATTTAGACGTATACGTTATCTTCTAAAAAACTAAAATCATTGCGTCGTTTAAGAATGATTATCATTATATTAATGGCATTGAACATCGATTTATTATCGTGGCATCTGACCAGATTCTAGTATGAGATGAGAGCTTCATTATACAATAACTAACAATTCTTTTTAACAACACTGATCACTTCTGTAAATAAGATAAATGAAACTTGTCTGAAGTATATAAAAATCGCTTGGCATTCAACGTGTTAACACTCTTTGCACTCCACGCAATTTTAATTTCTAATTCGAGACATTTCTTTGTCCTAGAATAACTCCATTGAACGTGGTTCGTTTACTTTCGTTAACCCCTTGGGTACGGATTTATTTGAGAAAATATTTGCATGTGGAACGGAAATAATTTTTGGTTGCTTGGAGTAATATGTAAAGGCAGTACATTTTACGTAAGAATGTATTTATTTCTAAAATATTGGTGACATATGTAGTATTAAGATGTCTTCAACTAATTAGAATTGCAAAACAAAAATAAATTAATAACAACAAAATAAAACTAAATGAAATAAATTCAAAGTTTAATTTTTGGTTTGACGTCTTAGACACGTCATCCGCTCTTAGGGGAAAAAAGTGAATGACGTGTCTCAGACGTCAAATGTACCCAAGGGGTTAATATGAAATTTGTTAATCTTAATCGTACCTGCAACACTTCAATTTTTACTAGCTTCTTAAATACAAACATTGCAATGGAAACATTGTTTTGAATAATATTCTGCCAATTTTTAATGTCCCTTCGGAGGAGCCATCGGAGTGCTAAGGATTAAAATGAGACTTGAAAGTTATAATTTTCAACAAATTACTCAGTTTTGTAGGATGTCTGAGTATCTTTTTTAAGCGCTTTGGGAAGCATAGAATGACGGTGACCGTTTGTCTTTGAAGATCGACAGTAGACAGTACGTACACCGACCCGAAATTCCCAGGTTCTGGCACACTTCTAGTTTTCACACAGTGTATGACATGCGGCTCACCAATAAACTCGTGATACCAACGCTGCCTCTATATCGCGTGGACAACATTTAGCAACTCGTCCTGCTAGCCGAAAGTTTGATCGCTTAGCTCGTGAAGCGGCTTGCGTTCAGGGAAATGTTCCTTGTACATAGACGGTCTATGGAACCCAGGTGCCTAGCAATGAAAAGGGGAAATATTGATGTTTGAGAAAACCCGAGGACGTCAGGGTCCAAACAGTTCAGCGATGAGAGGAGGACAGGGTTTGCTCTTTTGGGTATTGATGCTCTGGGAGCACGGGTCTCCAACTAGCCTCCACGTAAAAAGGAGATAATATTGCTTTGACAGGATGGTTACCGTAATGATTTGGACACATAATTCTGGACGCGGATTTTATTCGAAAAATAACAAAAATCTTTGTGTTACGTATTTATTATATGGACCGTTTATTTTGAAAGTGGTGCAAGTTCATTTTCTTTTGTTTCGAGAAAATTAAATGTTAGCAGATCTGACAATTAAAAAATATAGGTTAATTATGTGAAGTCTGGGAATGTTTGTACTAATTTATCAATATGTAATTTGATTATATAAATTTCTTTTAGGCGAATTTAATTAAAATAATATATATTTCCAGGCTGCAAATGGTCTTACACCATTTTCATAATTAGTCAATTGTAAATATCATTTAACTTCAATTTTGAAATAACAAATATCACTTAAAATATATTTCATATTAATCCAATTTTGTTTATAAATAATAACAAGAAATAAAATAGAATTGGTATTTTTTATTTTGAACGTTAATTATATTTACATATTGTTAAACTTAACACAAGATATTGGTATTATTAATTATTTATGCTCTTCATGTGGCAGTGTTTTGAAATATTCATGATGCACAGGAGGTATATAAGGTAATAGCTGCTGCAAATCCTTATATTTTTCGTATGTAATATGCCTGGCATCGTGATACAAAGGCGCCAGGGCGATTTTTTCAAATTTTGGCGGTCTCCTCCGACATGTAGGTGATAAATTTAGTCTTAAATTCTGTGTCCTCCATTGATGTTTTATATAAAATAGTATACGGTGCACTTTTGCAAAATCTCATCCAACATATTTGCAACCAATTTACTTTTTCTCCATTAGTGTTTCTTCTTATCTGTTTTTTAATTGCGTTTTGTAGATTTTTTGTTGAAACGAAATTCTCTCGTTTCCTTTCGTGTAAAATAAATTTATTATGTTGTCTACATTGGTTTATAACGTCATAATAATTCTGTGGTGTGTACAGGAAATTCTTTTTTCGTAATGCCATTTTTTCTGTCTATAGAAATTGGACTTACACCACTCTCATAATCAATGGTTACGCAATTCCTTTTACAGGCCAATTTTACATTGAACAAAGCATAGGAATTTTTTAAGATATTAAATACTAACCAGTTATAAACAAAAAGTTTACACTAAATTAAGCATAAATTACGTCATATCTCATTTTTCTTAAAAAAAGGATACACCACTTTCAAAATAAAGGGTCCATATATCATTTAGTTGACACAGGTGCAAAGGATTCTTGATTATTATCGTTTACTAATTATTACTGCTCGCAATTTAGTAATAATTATTTAATATTGTAATTTCACATGAATAAATCCACCCATCGAACTGCACGAAGTATTCGCAACGAGGATAATAACTTTTTTAATATTGATGATCGAAATATCTGCTTCTGATGCAGAAACATTTTCATTTTCATATATCAAGGGTCTTATTTAACCAGTTAACTGTGGAATTTAGTTTCAAAAGTCCATGACCGGACGCGGAATTAAAATCAAACAATGACGAGCTCCAAACGCGGGACAAATTCTCTATTGTATGTAGACTATACATTTTACGGAAAAAAATAAAGCGAAACAAGGAAGAATTACATTTCTGTTCGATAACAAATTAACAATTTTGTCGTTGAACAGGTTATTGTTATTGAAAGACTTATAAATTGTCAAAAGAAATAATAAATTTCATAAACAAGAAAATTTAAAAAATACTCAATATACTTAAGAGAATAATCAAATTTCTTTTACAACATACATAACCGTTGAAATATAAAAGAAACATACCATCGAATGACATTTTTACTACATATTATTGAAATTTCGAGTTTTCATAGTAAACAGTAATTTTTTATTTCACTCTCTGAATTAATTAATCAACTGATTAAACTAAATATGTTTCCTTATCTACTCTCATCGATATTCGTGTACGGTACAAAGTTTTCTAAAAATGCTGTATGTTTTAAACAAAACTTATTACAGTTCTCGATTATAGGTCTTTGCAAACTTCAACAATGTGATTTTCATGTCAGTGGTCGTTAAAGTCATTTATAATCACGAACACAGATGAAAATAAGAAATAAATGAAACAATAGCTTTAAAAGATAATTAGTTTGTTCATTTCTCGTTACAACTACTCTTTTAGCTGGAAATTAACAAAATTCTGAAATTAATTAAGCTTCCACATTTAGCGCCTGCAAAAATTATTAATTGCTTCACGTGCTCTGTCGCAGTGCATTTCTGTTGATATTTTTCAAAAGTTGGATCGCGATTCTACCGGTACAAGTTAGCGGACGAAATATCGCCATTTTATTTCACAGTATATGAGAATTTTCGTTTCTAGATTTACCAGCCGGCGTAATCCCCGCCGTCTATCCATTATTATTCCGATAAAGTAGCTTTTCTCGTTCTTTCAACCATGATTCACTATTATTATTTAGCTCTGTTATCCGGCGTATTGTAACTGCTCCACACACCTGTTTCCATTTTTCGTGTAACTGCAAGAGCGACCCAGATTTGAGCTCATTAATCTTGAACAGGATCCTCCGCGCTGATACTCTGACTCTTCCCTTCAAATTATTTCTGCGCTGTAAATTCTCTTATCGATTTTGACTTCAAAATAGAAAATTCAACAATCACCGAGTTGGTGCGAACCAGTATAGTTATCACATTCTTTTTACTTTGATTTTTCTATAATTTAAAACTACCAGAAAGGTCAGTCACACATGCCGAATATAAACTATTTACATCCGTCCTTATAAACAATCGATCTGTTTTACGTTGCCAAATATCATAGACAGTTAATTTTTATTATATTTAAGAATGATCGCGCAACAATGTACTTTGAGCTTGATTTGGTTGTCGCTGATTTTAAGTTTGACTGTCAACATTTAAATAACAAAGTGTCGTAATGAAAAATCAATTTAAATATGAGAATATTATTTTTATTGTTGCGGCTTTAGGCATATGAATGAATATTATAAAAATTACACAGCCTTGAATGCAAAATCGAATTAAACTTATTAGGAACCTTGTTTTGTTGAAATAACTGTCGATATGAAACATAAAATTAAATTACAAGATGTTTCGTGTAAAACAATTAAAAATATTAGGAATTCTTTGGTTATAAATTATTTCAAACAATCGTTAACACTTTGACTGCCATGTCACCCACATGTGAGTGACAGAATTATTTGTCCATGTTTGAAAGTATATTTTTACATTAATATATTCATTGCACTCAATTTAGTTGATATCTGGAGAATATAAGAAAGTTGAAAGTGACCATTCGTCATACGTTTTGAATTTTGACATTGTTGCTTTATTAAATAAATTACTTTACTTTTGTGGAATTTTTGACGTTTTTAGTTCGGCAGTTAAAGTGTTAAAGTGAAATAAAAATAATTTAACTATTTAAGATATTTAATAAACCAGTAGCTTTATTCGGAATTATTAAATTTGATATTAGAGTAGAATCGTACGGTTGATAAACGAACGATGTAATCTATCTATTGATTTATTAAAAGGTATAAAAAATGCAATGAAATCATTAAAGTATGATAATACATTTTCTGAACTACAAGATCAAGTAAAGAATGTAGTAGACAATACTTTGAAGTAAGTATACTAACTTGACAAAAAGTATGTAGCATTTAGTTCGAACGCACGAAAACAAAGAATAACAC